>WAAD01012663.1:95873-169692 GCA_013389945.1 Fregata magnificens | reverse complement strand
AATGAATAATAGATTTTTTTTTTTTTTTTTGTTCCATTTACATGGAAAAGTGAAATTTCTTGTGGCCTTCTGAATAGAGAAGATACTTAAGTGAGTCTTGTGTTCATTTCATGCATCAAAAATAGTACTGATTTATTTAATTAAAAGTATGTATCATTGTCAGAACAATTTAGATTTTTTAGAAGTGAGAGGAATTTGAATTAAAACAAATGTGAGATTGCAATAAGCACCTCTAAGTGAGGCAGCAAGGTGGCATATTTTCAAGGAAGGATAGCTTTGAATAGCAAAATCTACAAAAGGAATAAAGTAGGCCAGTCATTTCTAGCTATAATATTTTTTTACCCTACAGTCGCTTTAAGAGAAAGTTGTCTTTCCTGTTATTTTAACACAATGTTTTGTTAATACTTACAATGCTATGTTAACAAAACCTTATGTTAAACACAGTGCTAGTTAACACGATCAGTTTAAGAGGAAGTTGTCTTTCCTGTTAGCTGTAAGGTTGGACACTAATACTCTTCTTCTTTCTGATCCTCTGATATTGTGCTTTGCCCTTAGGCAGAATATAAGATATTCAACCTTAGCAGCCCAGGTAAAATAGGATCAGGTCTAAAATTGCATTCCTGAAGCTGCCACTGAACAGCGCTTTACAGCGTTGTAATGTATAAGAGCAGCTTTTGGACTGCTGCGTGTTTTGTTTCTATGCATAGAAGTATGTCACAAAACCAGTCAAATTTTTTGTTCCTTTTGCAGCGATTGGCTTTGTTGCAGTCTTCTGTGCCATAATATTGTAGACCACACAGACCCTGTTAATCTCATTAGTGTGCTTTACGCTTTCCACTTAAAATCTTTTTGTGCAAAAACCCCCTGCTAACTTCGTCAGTCTTCCTGAACACAAGATAGAGTAAGGACACTACAACCTGCCAATGGATTGGGGAAAAACACAAAGCATAAATAAAGTAGGCAAATTTAAGATGGGTGTAATAAAAGACAAATTTATATTTTACAGTTTCTGTAAATGTTTTGTCTTTTCCTGTGGCTAGCACTTTTATACAGAGATGGTATTTTTGAAACTAATAGCAAGTACTAAGCTTAGTAGATTTCAAAAATGCTCATGTTTCTATAAATCAGCCTTTTCTACATTCACATTTTTCTGTCCCAGTACACCCAGGAGAAGATAAGATGTGAGAATTAGTTTGGAGTGGAATGGGAAATAGTGTCTGTCTAGTGTGGCTTCCTGAAGATGAATATTCTCTAAACAAGTAATAAAGCTGAAATGGCTGTAACTCGCTGTTATGAGTTTGTTTATTGATAGTTTCTGCCACTCGAGCTTAGATTTTGCTGTCTTCAAGTTGAAACGGGCATTGCCAGTGGTTTTTCTTTTTTTGGGGGGGTTTTTTGGTGGTTTTTTTTTTTTTTTCCCCCCCCCTTTGGGGGGGGGGGCTAGGGGGGTTTTTTGTTTGTTTTTTTTTGATTGCTAAACTTGATTATTACCTGTCTTTCATTTGGAAGAGTTGCTGGTTCTGACAAGTCTTGGTAAAAGTTGTAACAACTAACTTTGAGTTAAACTCCTGTGTTTCTATAGGCTGTTACACTGGTTCTTTAAAAGCTACATAGGCATTATCCTGACAGGGTAGTTATTTCTTATTACAGTGTGCTCTGAGACAAGAGTTGAAATTACAGTTTAAGAGAGGTTATTATAATTTACTGCATCATATATAACTTTGCTAAGCAAAATATTTGTTTATAAATAATGATGTTTGGGTTTCTGTAGTGCTGAACCAATGACAAATAATAATAGTTGGTCTTTTGTGTGCAAAAATTTTTTCATGTCTTCAATTTTTTATGAAGCTTATCCCAATTTGTCTCCTTCCCCAGGTTACTTAGAATAATTAGCTTTAAAGCTTTATGTAAAACTTACTGCAGCTGTGACCTCCATTCTTGATCAGTTTCCTGACAATGCCCTCTTTTTTTTAGTGACTTAAGCAAAAGCGTGTGTGTGACTATATCTATATAAACATTAGTTAAATATTGCAGTTGTTGATTATTTTTTTTCCCCTGTTGCTATGCAGCTGACAGAGTGAGCAGGCGTTTCAGACAACCCCAGGGTGCAGCATCCCCAGGCAGTCTTTGCTTCAGTCTCATTTACATGCTGTAGGGAAAAAAATAATGAAAATGTAAAGGTAGATAAAAGCTGGAAGAGCGCGGTGGCTGTGTTTAACATCCTAATAACAGACAGGGCTGGACCCAAGCATTAGAAACACTTCATACGCATTAGATGAAAATCATATATCTATATTTGGTTGATGGCCAGCAATAAGCATGGAAAGTTCTTATTGTGGAGGTACCTGTCAGCCATTTAAATATAATGTGTACGTATCACCATACAAGATCTTCAGCTAAATATCTTAAGTAATGAAAGGGGAGAGGCAG
The DNA here is from genome assembly GCA_013389945.1 of Fregata magnificens. Lineage (NCBI taxonomy): Eukaryota > Metazoa > Chordata > Aves > Suliformes > Fregatidae > Fregata > Fregata magnificens. The sequence goes on along the minus strand of WAAD01012663.1, from coordinate 167,262 downwards.
ATATCTTTTGCTAGGAAAGTCTGGGAAAAACAAAAGGTGTATCAATACAGCATGTCCCTTATGTTGTCTGCTCTGTTGAGGTGGGGATGCAGTGACCAAAAGTGCCCAGGGCATCAGGTGCCATTTGGAGGAGACTCTAAAAAGCAGAAAAGCTGGTCTGTTAGTGTGGAACAGGAGGGGGCCCTCACTGCAGCCTAAGGATTCAGGAGTGATGCCTTCTGCTTTGTGCATCCCTGGGAATCGTACTGCTGCAGGTACTGCTGGAGTAAGGGTCAGCCTGAGCGGGTCAAATGGTAGTTTATCCCTCTTCTAGCATCTTGGAGAGTTAGCAGGCCTATGATGCTGTACCTGGTGTGAAGTGGCAAGGAGGAACAAATCTGCATTGGGACACGTCACATGTTAAACAGCAGCCCGTAAGGTATCTGGATGCCGGGCTTTATTTAAGAACCTAATGAGATCAGAGCTTTTACCCTACTTGATTATCTCACACACTGACCCCTGTAAGCCACCCTCAGCCCAGCATCACACTTATTAGCTCTTGACTTTCCTTCTCATCAGGCAGATCACTGCTGGCTGAGAACATTGGGCAGAAAGTCCTGTTTGTTCATGCTCTGCAGCTGCTCAGTTACCAGTCTTGAGCGTTACCAGCCAAGGTCCCTGGGCATCCCATGACGTTTGTCTACAAGGATCTCTCCTCCATTTCAAGGGTCTTGCTGCTCTGCCAGCATCTTTCCTCCAGCCAGGATGATTGCCACCTTCTTTCCAGGCCCCAAACCCCTGGTTTTCCCAACCTAAACAGGTTATGTGTAAAGCATGCCTGATCAGCTTCCTAATTTGTGGTTCTGTCTCACCTCTCTTTATTAATAGGAGGGTTCAGGACATGTCAGTTTTGTTTAATCCAGGTGTTATCAAACTTTACCAGCCCTTACTGATACAGGTAGCAAGCAAAAGGCTTCTGCTTGAGAGTCCAAAAGTGCAGCTTCACACATTTATGCCCACCCCTGCACAATTATGACTGTCAGTATGCACTATTTAAACTACCTTAAGGACCTCATGCTTCTGTGTGTACAAATATACTGAGAGCTGCTGGTATCTTATGGCTTCATTTTGTTTTCCTGTGCTCGCTGTTGCACAGCCTAGATGGGAGCCCATTCAACAAGTGGGCGTAGTTGATTAGCTGGGGTATAATTCTTCTTACACTGGACAGTTTGCCGGCCTGCATACAATCCTGTAACAAATTGTACCTTTTAGAGTAATATGAATTCTTTGCATTAGCGGGTCAATTCCAGGCCGATTCTATCTGGTTTAATGGAGCATGGGAACACTTCTCGAAGCGCTTGGCTGACAAAAGGGGAAGATGGATGGGTTGTGGCAGAAACCACTGTTGTTGCAAGAGAAGCTCAGTCTGTCCCTGGTCTTTTTCTTCCTGCCTTTCTCTAGCCCCTACTGGGACAGCAGGAAGCTGTTCTTCAGTGCTGGAGCATTTGAGCTATGCTCTGGGGCCGAGAGTTAGAATCCAGGTGGCTTTTGGCATTTGTCATTCAATCTGAGCGAGAGTTTCAGACCCACTGCCTTCCCTTATCAGCTCTGGGTTTGTGTATCTACTGTAGTTTGGAGTTGTTGATGGTTGCCATTTCAATACACTGCATGGGGCCAGGGCTCACAGCAGAGAGAAGAGCAGTGCGGGTTGAAACATAAGAATAGAAAGGATGGATGAAGGGCAGGCGACCACGGATCATGTTACTGCTAGAGCACTCCAGAAGTGTGTGGAGAGAGAAGCATTTGAAAAGTTTTAAGTGAGAATTCTGTCTCTATGGGAAGGCAATTGTTGCTGGCAAGAAGGAGCAAATGCACAAATTAATTTATATTGTAGTTATTGAGCAAGAATAAAACAGTAATGAGACTCTCTTTAGAAATGGAGTACTTGTTGATGCTAAGACACACTGTCTAAACTTCATGGTGTTCCCCACACTTCTGGTCCCTTGATGATGTAGCCTGGAGAGCCTTTCTGAGCATCCTGTAGCTCCCTGCGTGCTCTTGATTTTCCTTCTAAAGGGAATTAGATTGGGAAGAGAATTGAATGCAGTTGTGTTCCGGGTGTGCACCTGGGAGCTAGGAGGTGCCCTTGGCCACACAGATTTAGTTCTTGAGAAAAGTAGTATTTTGGAAGGACAGGAGCCTGTGAAGCTGAAATAGAGGTCATGTTTGATGTTGTACTTGCTGAAGAAAATACCTAAATCTTCTGAGACTGCCAAACAAAACTGTCTATGGTGAGAATTCAGCAATGGTAGAGGATCAGTCTGTCTGTGCTTGGGTACATTGATGTGTACTACAAAAAGTTAAATATGGTTTCTTGGTTCTTATTCCAGCTATCCAGAAATAATTTTACGGAGGGATGTGACCGATTTTACATGTGATCTCACAGAGAACATGTATACAGCTAGGAATGACATACTGAGTATGGTGATGACACATAATAAGACTGTTTGGTGTGAGTTTCGCTGAAGAGTATAATTTTAGGCACATTATACAGCAGCCAGGGTAGTTGCAATCTAACGGTTATGTGGAAAATGTCAGAATTCAACAGCCAAACAGTCAAATTCAGAAAACTCTTTGGCACCACTAAATTATGATCGTTCAGGATGGAGATCATCACCTGCTGAAATGTTCATTTAAAAGACATTGCCTCGCTTTACAGGCACCATTGTTAAAACATACACATCTGCAGAAATACATTTTGATCACTATTTTTACCTTCTGTGCTTGCAAAGCGATGTGTATGCACGTCTGTAACAAAAACAGATGGGCAAAAAGTACAGCGTTGTCTTCTGGTGTTTTTCTGCTGTCAAAGAGGTGGTGATGGTCTCCAGGTGTCATCAAACCTCAATTACTCAGTGATTCTCTGAATGTTAAATAAGGACCAACCTACAGAGAACAGAAGGTACCTTGAGTCTTTTCCAGAGTGGAGGAAAAATAAAGAGGCTCAGTGACTCCAAAGTCTCCAGCAGGATGGGTTGTAGAGAAATGACTGGCTAAACAGCATCGGGTATAGCAGTGGTAAATTGAAAATCCAACTCAGAACCTGAGAGCTCCTCGTACATGCACCCTCTAATAAGAGTCACTTACATATATTTCCCTGTAAAGTGGAGATATTACTGTAACTGGCTCTGTAAGAAGTCACTACCAAATACTACGAAAAGGTGAGTTTCTCTACTGCAGCATGTTCTGTGGGTTGTTTGTCAGGCCAGGTGGGGAAGGAGGTGCTTCTGCTGATGGTTTGCACTTGGGACCAGAAGCAATCACCTCGTCTCTCAGGACATACTTGCATCTGAAGTAACTGCGGTTACTTCACTACACTGGTATGTAACTCTGTCACTGAGGGCCTGGGGTATTTCGTAACTCCCTTTTCTCTACCAATTCATGTAGTTGCAGCAGCTCTAGAAGGTTTCAGCAGCCCGCTGTAAGGCAAAAAAAGCATGCTGTCATGTCACAAACATGTGCATTGAGCTTCCTGACGTTAGCAGCAAGTTCACGTGTCCGTGGCACTTTGACATCCACGACCAAGGAGTGTAATGGCTGGCTGCTTTTCTGGCTATCTGTTCCTCTTTCTTCTGCCATTCACTTTGGGTTTACCAGATTTTTTGCTTTTGTACAACACAGCAATATCTGCACCATTATCATCAAAATCCCCTGTGTCTACCTGTCACTGCTGTGGCAGTCCTGATGTTACAGAGCAGGGTTATCAAAATGAAAAGTTATGGTCCGGATTTGGACTGTGAATAAGCTTTGCTTAAGTGCATCCAAGTTCTAGAGAGATGCTGTTTTACGCCAGTACCACAGGAAATCCAGTGTTTCCTTGTAAGACAGCGGTCTCTAGCTGGCCCTTCAGAGAACAACTCCCAGCTGAGCAGACCTTAAAAGAAAGGGTCTAGTGGTCTTTTTATATAGGTGCTTTTACTTAGTATTGTGCCGCTTTTATTATAGTATTCAATAAAAAGTTTTATGCCATATATTTTCAGTAAAATAAAATGTGAGGAGTTAAAAGTTTCTCTTGAATTGTGTTCGTGTGACTAGACTCTCCCCAGATCGTTGGTATTCACCTGTGCCTCAAACTGCAGTTTTGTATAATGTAATAATATGATCTTGAAATACGCCTTAATTTTGGAGAGAATGTAGTAACTGTGTGAGAATTACTTAGTGAAAAATGCGTTTTATCATTAGAGGTTGATAGTTTATAGAATTAATCCTACTTCCATAGTAATAACTGATATATTTAAATAGGTGATAAGGCTCCACGTTCAATTATATTGAAACCGTGACCCTGAAACGCTATAGGTCAGCTGGGACCATTAGTGCTTATTTGCATTTCTTTCAGTATGGCCTAGTTAGTCACGTTAATATGCGGTATTAATACTGTTAAATAAGACCAGGATTAATAGGTCAAAGACTAATTTCATCTATTTGGTGATGATGATTTTCCTATACTAGAAGAAGTTTAGATGTAGAACAACAACTGTTACTGATTGAATAATATCTATGCAAACAATTGCATATGCTGTGAAAACCTGGAATGCTTTAGTTGGCGTTGTTCAGTAGTTCGTAAACTGGAGGTTGAATGGGAGTTCAGTTCTAAAAGTAGGAAAGAGGAGTATGAAGAATACTGTTTTATTTGGTCACAGCTATAGTTCTCGGTTAGTATATAATCCCTTTTTAAGGTGTGATTCCAAAAGTTGCACTTATTAATATTTTACCGCTGCTGTAATGTAGAGCGTATATGAAGTCGTTCTGCGGTAGTGCCTTTTCACATGTATCTAAACTGTGTTTAGCATTCAGCACTAGAGGCAGATTGTTCATCAAACTGGGTGCAAATTTGCATTGCGGGCCAAAGCTCCCCGTGCCTTCTCCTGAGCAGCAGTCCTGGAAGTCAGCTGTATGCAAATAAATATTCTTCATCACCTGGCCTGACACCCACTTCATAACCTTACACAGAGCGTCTTCATTTCTAGAAATTTTTCCTAAATTGTATTTCTGTCTGATTTTATATCTGCTTGATGGTTGTTGTCTGCTTATCTATCTATTCAATGAGGAATCTAAAATGCAAAAGCTACCTACTTTTGAAAACTTCTCGTCGTAGGGAAACCCATAAGGCCCCTGAATGGCATCTCATTGCTCATCCACATTATGATGGCATGCAATTGTAGAGAGTAACTGGAGAAACTGGCAGCTAGCTGCCCTTGGAAGCTTCCTGGAGTGGCTGCCTGGAAGCCCAGCGCTGCCAGTGGTGTCTGAAAACACAGGTTAGGAATGATCTAGCGCCTGTAACACGGAATAGGAGGGAAAGGTTCTTACTGCAACAGTCTAGTCAAAAAATAAACAGGACTTAATGGGCTGAAATGGGTTAGGAAAAACTGATGGAATATCATGGTTGGGGAGGCAGTATGGATTCATTAGTCTTAGTAAAGCAGCAGCTTTGTCAGCCGTCAGTACTTTTGCTGCCACCGGAAATCCCCTGCTGACTAGATGGGCTTACTGCAGAGAGCCAAGCTTACTGTGCTTCAAAATGGAAAATGAGCTTGAGAGCGAGGGGCAACAGGGGAGATGAGGGGTTTTTTTTTGCCCAAAGGACACTTAAGATTTCAGGCTCTTTCTAGATGCAGATAGCAGATTACTAACAAATCCTACTTCGGGAAAAGCAGTGCCAAATGCATCCCTAAGAAGTGTAATCCAGGTCAATTTAAAGGTGGAGGCAATTTATCGCTGGCTTTTGAACCACATGGTAAAGATAACTGGCTCCATCATTCTTACGTTCCCCTGGGTGAGCAGAATCAGCGTTGGCGAGGTGTAATGATACGCGTGTTTTGCGTGCCTGTGAAAAGCCTGCCTGCGTGAACCACTGGGACCAGAGGAATTGCATCAGTATTGCAGCAGAGAAGTGACAACGGCCCCTCAACCTCCCTGACAAGGTTGGGTTGTTATGCAAGGCAACACGTGTCGGAGAGGCAGTTCGTTGTGGTAGTTTACTGTGTTTACCATCTCTCTAACTGTCTTATTCCCACTGGGAGAAAATTTGAATATATGCAGAGAGCAGTCCCTGCGCTTTGTGGCTAATTCCACTCATCACATACATTACATCATAACCTCAGAGGTTATTCAAACTACTGGGCTATTGGTTGAAACCCAAAGGATGTTGAATCTTTGGTCGACATCAGTCTCTGACTCCAGCAGACACAGAAACGCCAGTCCTGGTTTTTTAGCAATGGTGAAGGTGATACGGAGGTTTCAAGAAGTTTCTTTGCTGTGTCTGCTGGAGGAAAAAAAAGTAACTCCACAACAAACCCTAGGATACAGATTAATTTTCATGAACTGAGAAGGAACACGAAGGTTACTTAGATAAGTTAGTCCTCGATTCAGAACTTCCATCAGTCCTCTGCTGAGGTCACAGAAGAAAATATAATGCCAGAACAAGGATAGCAATGAAATCTCTACTCTCCCTTTTCCAATCCTAAGGTAAATGAATGTGCTGCTGCAGGGCAAGAGATGGCAGAGGAAGCACTTTAGGATATAATGGTGGTGTCCAATGGCTCTTTCTTAGAGCCAGACACAAAAAAAAGTGTGACAGCATTGCGTTAACTTGCAGTTACCCTGCCTTCTGCTCACTGCAAGCTTTTTTTCCCAGCGTTCCTTAATAGAGAAATCATAATAGCTTCCTGCAGTCAGCAGTCTCTCTCTGCAGGAAATGTGGTGAGGCTTTCAGTTGCCAGAATGAACAAGCACGTTTTTGTATGTGACCAAGGCCACTAGCAGAAGACTTTGAGGCCAGGAAGGTGGGGAAAGGGTTGTGAAGATATGCTTGAAGAAACTCAGTCACTTAAATCACCATATATTTAAAATAATTGTTTCTGAAGGCTGGGAAAACCCTGAATTATTTCTCATCAAGTTTACTCATTATGTAGATTATCGGTAGTGCCATGTTTAATTTGCTGGAAATTAAGTGCTGTGAGAAAAGATGTGATTTTCACATTCATGTCATCTTGTTTTGTGTCATGGATCTATAAATACATATATAAAAATTGCAGTGCAAGCATTGGCTAATACGCATAGTAGTCTTAGATACTTCTTGATACAGTGGAAACATCTTGTGTGAACTCACTAACAAGTTTTTTCATGAAATGTCCCATAAGTACATGCTTTTAGTTCTAATTACCTATATTTTCAACATCTGACTTGAAAATACATAAAAGAAACTAGAAAGTGGAACCTTGTTTTGCAGTCATTGGTAATCTGAAAACTTTTGTAAAGCCGATTGTGACTACCTGTGAGTGTGAACAAAGAGAAAAAAAGATGGAGTTGTAAACACTGTATGCACACATCCTCTTGGTCTTTCATTACGTTGTGGAATTATTCTTAGATTTTGTGGGGGTTTAAGACCGCTCTACAGATAGCATTATAAAATTAAGGATGCTTTCACTTGAGTGTTTCATTGGTGTGCTTTTTGACTTCCAGAACTTCCTCTTTCAGTTTCGGTGTATCTATCGCAATACGATTTTTGAGGGTGTTATTGTTTTTAAATCTGTGCCGTGGGATCTTTCCTTAGCTTGGTTGAAATGATGCAGTAGGTCATAATTGCTGCAGTTCCTTTTCTTTCATCAGAAACCAGCTTGAGGTGCAGCAGAGATCCCTGAGCACCTATGGGATTGTGTGAACAGAACTGTGTGCAGCGTGGAGAGCTTGGGGCACAGCAGGCAGCTCCTCCTCTCGCCCTCAAATCGTCAACCAGTGCAAGGCTGATAATCCCGAGAGGTGAAGGGGGCTCAGTGTCAGCCCTGCCACTAGTTCACCGCAGGTCCCTTCTGGCACTGCGGTTTTGGGTTGAGATGTCTTGCAATTGAAATTTCGAGTTAGAGCATTGCTATAAAGCAGTAGGGCTGAAAATGAATGAACAAATATTATCTAAGACATCGTCTTCTGAAAGTAATTACCTCCCGACTCTATTAGGAGTCAGCTGTGAAATAGTGGTTTTAATGTTAAGACTTTTGTGCATATGCATTTGTCCTCCCTGAAATAACACCTAATAATAGTAGCTGTCGAAACCTGAAATCATTGAAGGAGGAATGTTTGAATGCATTAACTGGTTGGAAACCCATTGCTTTATAGCTATTAAGTTGTAGTAGTTAAATATATTTAATGTTTTTGCTGGCTGTAAAACATTTGCTGTCTAAGGAGGCTTGCCCTTCATGTCTTTGCAAGGATCCTAACTGACCTCTGTCCACTTGAAGTTCCGCAGATCAGTGCATTTTTATGGTTGGAACGGCCATAGTTGTGTGGCAGGTAATTAAGCATCATCAATGGGAAGGGTGCTTAAGGTTCATGTGTACCATAATTCCACACTATCTTGCCCATGCAGACATTTGCCCTGCAAGATATTGAAAATTTTACGGTGTTCCTCTCTAGGAGTCAACCACTGTGAGTGAGTTATGTGTTCATTTCTGCAGGGGAGAATGAACAACGTTAATGTGACTTTGGATAGCAGTTTCATTTTCAGAATGATGTATCTGTATCTTTTGAAGTTTCTTCTGTACAAATCTTTGAAGCAGGTGTGAAACCATTCAAACTGCATTTCGTAATCTACCTTTGTAAACATATCTCTGTTTTAGGGCCCTAAGAAGTAGCTGCTATACATATTATAGCCACTATACTTACTTATAGATCCTGCTGTCTTCCCCTTTTATCTTCTTCTTATTTTTACCCTAGCTCTTACACATTGTTTTGGTTCAGTTTGGTAACGACTCTTGCATGCCCAGAGGAAGTTGGGTGTAGAAAAAGTATGTGCAAAAGGAAATCTAGGGATCCTGGGACTAGGTAGGTGCTGATATTACTTATTGTCACTCATAGGCTGCTGATGAGAATTAAACTGAGGTCAGCCCTGGCCATAAAGATTTATTTGATATTGTTGGTGTTGAGAGTATGTAGAATTAACGTCTGACCTCAGTCTATTTCCAAGCAGCAGAGCAGATAGCAGTATCTTTGCAGGTTCAGCAATGAAAGCTGCTCTCCTGCTCCAGCACCTGAGGGGGAGAAAAACAGTTTCAAAGGGTGCCTGCAAACTATGCAAAGAGGGTGGTGGGAGACTGCTTGGGTCTGTCATTCATAAAATTATCATGGTGTATCTTAAACTTGTTTGTTTTCTCCTTTAGCTCCCAGTTTCTGAAATCTTTCCCCTCTGGTAGCTTTAAATTTAGCTCTAAGAGGTTAGCTTTCTCATTTCCAGCCTCAGTGGAATCATTCCTGCTTTATAGCCGTTTGTTATTGTGTGAAATAAACAGAAAAGGTGAGCTTGACTATCACCTCCTCTTCTGTGCTATTTAGTCCAGGAATATTTATAGCCAGCAGCCGTATCCTGTGTCAGACTTGTGATGCTCTTGTAATAGAGGTGCACTTTTCCCTGTCTTTTGAGCAGCCTCCAGCATACCTCTTTCAATAGAAATGGAGTGTTTCTGAGTATGTGTAGCTAGTACAATGATACCATTTCTCTTTATATCTTTTCCTCATACATCCTAGGATTATGTCTGCCTTTCTGTGTGTCACAGTACGTGCTAGTTCACGGTCGTCCTGATATTGACTGATTTGCCCAAATAGTTTCCCCCACATAAAACATGCTTAATGCACCAGTATCACTCATCAAAATATACAGTGATATTGGTACTAAGCGGAATCCTTACACTTATGACCTCTTTCGCATCCTTATTGCTAGTCATGGATGCCTTTGCTGGTGTATTATTCTCATGTATTTTGAAAGATTAGGTGCAAAGTATTGCAGCTGTGGAGCACCATTGCAAAATAGTGTTTCACAGGTTTCTGGGTATCATAATGTATTTGCCAATTGTAGGTCATTTCCCTGGACAAATGATTATTTTTTAAATTTAAAATATGCTCTTTTTTCTTCATATAGGAATTATTTAAGTGTAAATCCCATTACTACTATTATTAACAATGGAGTGTTAGCCCTAGAGGATAGGTGAGGCTTCTTCCCACACGAAGTATATTAAGTCCATGGAGAAATGATTTGGAGTGCCATAAGGCTATACGCTCAAAGGTTATATTATACAAATCCTGTTACTTAATAGTCAGTTGGTGTGCTTATGTCCCACATGTTGCTTGGAAAACATACCCATAAATCCAGTCAGAAGCAAATAGGGTGTTTTGAACTACCGAGACTTTAAAATAAGTCTATATTTTGGATAGTAGAAGGCTGTTACATATCATCAGGCCGAGATAACAGCACTTCCATCTTAAAAACAAATTCAGGAAAATTTCCCCAAATCAGTACAGTTTTTAGATTGCACCCTTCTGACACAAGTCGTCTTGCATATGCAGAAACCAGTTCTTCTACTGAAAATCATGTCTTTTCTTGCATGATAAGTGGGACAGAAAAGGTAAGCTGAAGCTCAGTTACAAGTTTTGCCAGGAAATGTGTAATGTGATCATGCTGATTCAACTGCAAGTGTACAACTCTGTTCTGCACCAGTACAGCAGCAACAGTCCTGGGCTTGCTGGCGGCTCAGCTGCAGAAGGCTCAACCAGAGCCTGGGAACAGGAGCCGACGTGGAGGACAGTGGCACTTGTCTAAGGTTTCCCTCGGAACAACAGCGAGGACAGTGGTAGTAGGCATTACCTGTTACTCCAGAGACGGACACGTAAAGCATAAAAGAGAGTAGCCATCAGAAATGTAAAGTTGTCACGTTTGCCTGAATGTGAGTTATGTTTTTCTTTCCATCTATCTTACTAATATTCTCCCACACAAGCCGCCCCTGCATTGGTACACGTCGGTGACATTAAATCTAATGCTGTGTGATTGTGCAGGGGAAGAAGGGTATGAAGTTGCATTTATAAGTTTACAACAACGCTGTTGTTTGTGTTATACCTAAGTCAAATGTTTCAAAACTGAACTCTAATTTGAATTATAAGGCTCACACTGCAGTAGAATAGTTTGGGGTTGTTTGCGGTTAGGTTTTATTGCCAGAAAGTCACAGAATGTTATACCTTTGCAAAGAACGCATCTTGCCAGCTGGTATAATTTGTACGGCTGCTTTTCCCAGTTCAAGGCTTATGCTGTTTATGCAGGAATGTACGTTAAAGTTGTAATTTGATATGGGCTTGTTTTTATCTCACTGTTAAGATATGATTTTGGTTTGGGAGGTTTGCTCTCCATCTCCACTTTACGAACTAATACAATATTCAGATGCTGTGTGGAACCTGCGTTTCAATTTGGCTCATCATTTAAAGAAATATGGAAAATGTTCAGTGCTGTATAAACAAATAATTTAAATTCTGCCAGGCCTTACGCCAAGGTGAGAAGGTGAGTGTTAGGAGCGCTGAGTTTAGAAAACAAACCCTGAATTACATATAGTTTTTGGTAGGTTCCAAAGTAGCTTTGTGAAAATACTAAGGAAATTGCAATAATGCAGGAGTCTTGTCTTGAAAAGGGCACCTGGAGAATTTGGAGAACCAAGATAAATACAGAAGCCCTTGGTGCATGGTGCATGGAGGAACGGAGTTGCTGTTGCTTTTGTGCTGCTGAAACAGTACTTTGCTTGTCACTACTTCAAAGGGACACAGAAGCATGGCTGGGTTAGCAGGGATGGGCAAACACTGGGGAAAGAGAAGTGGCAGGGGATCACTGTGGTGACGCCATGGTTGCCGCTGTCCTTCATACATTGGACGGTATTTGCATTTTTAGACTACCTTGCCTGAAAAATGGAAGCATTATACGGGCAGATATAGGTGCAGTGCGCTCATGTAATTTATCGTAGTCCACTTTACCTGAACGAGCCAAGATTATTGTTCCCTTCTAGAAGTTGTTCATTTTATTCTGCCATGAGTTGGCGTGGTCTGACGGGAGAGATGTACACGTGTTGTGTAGAAAGCTTGTAAGGGTGAGTTGTGAGAGCAGAAAAGAGTTTGTTTTACTTTCATTAGTCTTCAAAGGGGTGGAACAGAATCACTAACATGAAGATCAGTTGAGCATGACACACACATTTTCACGTCCACTGAGGAAAATTCATGTGAGCATGTTTGATGCTCGTATGTGTCCATGGTAAAAGGAATACAGAAGCAGAGAGAGGGAACAGTTTAATAAAATTTCTTTTTGTCTAGGAAAGGCACTTGTAGAGATCACATTTTTCAGTGAGGAAGGCTACCCATTTTCTTTTGTGATACCTACGCTATTTCCTATGGACAGCTTGGGTTTGTTCCCTCAGCATTTGGCCTTGTGATGACATTGCTAGTATCACTTGTTTGGATCTTTTCATTGTTGTTGTGGTTCTGAAGTTTTTTCATAATTGTATGTTTTCTACGTAGCATTACTGTTACGTAGAGAAAAAAATACATGCAGTTTTATTCAAGACTTTTTTGATCTTTTTAGGTTTGTGTTAAAAAAAAAAAATCTCTATTTAGATTTTTTTTTTGAGTGTGATTTTCTTAGTGCAGCCTCTTAGTTAAGTTCCTCTTGATAAACAGATCAATAGAAGAGCTTTCATGATATAAGAATGAAATGACTTGTTTGTTTTAGGCTTGTAATTATTCTCATTGATGGTTTTATAGTTGTAACTGATGTGTAAGCTTTAATAATCATAGTATGCAATCATACCTTGCAGCATTTTATGTATGAATCCATCTCTGTTTCCACCTTGGTATATCAGCACACTTAATGTGGTTGTATTTTTCATGGTTTAATTGAAACTAATATTTCCACATGATTTCAAATTGCCAATTCTGGCAGCCTGCAGATAGATGTAACAAGGATCAAATCCTTGTCTTCTGAGAATGCTGAAATTTACAGTGAAATTTGTTCAGCCGGTCACAGCTCAGGTGGTTTGCGAGATTTTGAAAGCTGGTATGTGTCTTTCTTCAATATCAGTTAGAGGCGTTTCATAAAATTACTTTTGTATGGCATGTGGGCAATGAGTGTTCTGTTTCACTGAAAAATAAAATGAGTATTTTTCTTTCTGAATTAGTGAGGAGAAGCAGCCTGAATTACGGCCTGTCTATAATGTATTCATTCGTTACAAAACAAATAGGCAGTGTGAAAATCCCCGAAGTATCCCGGCTGTATGCTTGGTTTCCAATTTCACTGCATGATGACTTGGGTGACGGGGGGGGAAATCATACAATGTTATTTCGTTATATTTGAGATGTGAAAGGAATTTAAGTTCTTTTACGTCGAGACCACTTTGACTTAGTAAACGTGTATCTAGACTTTGTTTCAAACAGAAATGGGAATAACATATACCCTTAGCCTAAAAGGTTTTATGTACTAATCATGAACATGCCAATTTAAAGCATTAGATTTCCTTGCTGATGGGGAAGCGGGCAAGCTAGGTGGAGTATTCCTTGCTGCAGATAAGGCAGCAGAAATATCAGCCTTTATTAGTTTAATAATTAATCTTTGTTATGTTGATTGTGCATCTTTGCTGTAGCGTATGACTTAAGCTGTTGTTTAGGTGTATTAATTAAATCTGTTGTGATACCATATGCAGTAGTTTCATAGGATTCACCTCCTGAGTGTTTGCACATCAAGTATTCCGCCTGAGCACGCTGAGGCCCTTCACCAAGTCAGTCATACATAGGAAACGGGGGATGAGGGAACATGGGCAGTTCTGGCATTTGAGGGAGGGAGGCAGTGAAGTTCCCCAAGGATCTGTACTAGGGCCAGGCCTGATTCACTTGGGAACTGTGTCACAAGTACTCGTGCTGTGGCACAGAGGGGAGGTTGGATCTTTTGGAAGCTTTATGGGAGAAGAGGTGGGAGAGCAGTAGTGGCAAAGGGCTTGTGTAAGGCATCCAGATGCTGCGTGCTGAGAGGTTGCAGGGACCTAAGGGTGGAACTGAAATCCTGGCAAGCGTTTCAGAACAATCAAGAGGATGGAGAAAAATGCCCCTTATTGAAGTGAACAAGCATGTTTAACTGTGGTCTCTAGAATGAAAACACCCAAATCATCCAGACTTTAAAGTTATTCTGATTTTTTTTAATTAAAATGTCTATATGACACTCAAATGTCCATGGAAATTAATGCTGTTACAAAACCTCAGTAGCTTTAAAATAATTATTTCTTGCCAGTAGCAAAGGCTTAGAGTCAGACTGTGATTTGGTAAAAGGGAGACTTCACAGAAAAATTGTCCTTCTTTTTGACTATTCTACTTATTGTTACATCAATGAAAGCCACATTTTTTACATTATAGTCAATGTCCTGAAATTATCGCCCCTTAACCTGCTGAAGAGCAGTTGTAGTATTTCATTGTTCAATGCTGTAATAAAGAAAAAAAATTTTAAAAAAAAATAAAAAAAATAGAAACATGTTAGCGCTGGCCACTCTGAATTCCTGATTTTTGAAAATCTCATGTGTAGTTGAGCTAGAGGTTCTGGATATTAGGGCTTTCTTCATTTGTTGCTTATGGCTAAAGCAGGCAAGTATGCATGCATGTGTAGCTGGCAAAAGGTGTGTATTTTGATGTTATCTTACTCTACTGCTTCTTGTCCTGCAAAGGATAATGCATTCCGAAAGACTGCTCACAGGCTTAATGAGTGATTTAACAATGGGAAACTTAACATTTATATTAACAATATCTAGTTACTTTTTCTGGGAAGACTCTCTGATTCAGCTAATGAAATATTTTTCTATGCATTTGATTTCGTTATTTATTTTGTTAGGTATGAGGAGAGGAGAAAGATCTACACAAAAGTCATAGTACTCCATTTTTTAATTTAGATAGGGATGGTACCAGAGGATCTGTTTTTGCAAGGATAAATGTGAAAAAATATTGTGTGTTATATATAGATAATAATATGCTATATATAATATACTGGATATTATTTAACTTTCAGGTAGTGTGAGCATCATGTTTGCTAACAATAAGGAATTCATTGTAAGAAAATAAGCTAGCACAGTTGGATCATGAAACAGTTTCCCCCAATGTGGCATAAGAAGAAATTACACTTCTCATAGATAGCAGAAAAGTTGCACTGCACACAAATGAGATCAATTAAAGGGGGATGCATGAAAGGAATGGAATTAGAATAAAAATATGCTTTGCTGAACATCTAATTGCTACATAAAAAAAAAAAAAAATTAGAGCATTCACTATGAACATGTTCTGAATCCAGATACAGGCAAACCAGCTACGAACGGGAAACCTGCAACCTTTGTATTCATTCTCCGAGCTAACTCTGCCTGAGTTTGTCGCACATATTCATACTTTCTTCAGCATCATTTTTCAGAAATAATTCCTCTCTCCATCTTCAACTACATTTCCAAGATGGAGGCATAAGCAATTTGATGATTTGACCGGAGCAGTGGTTGTGTTTTTGAATGAGAGCAGATGATAACGCTGAGACAAAAATCTAGCTTGCACAAAGTCTCAAACATTGGCTGCCTGTTTGGACTAGAGGTGTAATTACCACTGGAAGGGATTGTTTTCTACATGGTTGCTTTCTTTGATTGGTTTTCCTTCTTACTCAAACAAGCATTCAGTTTTTATTATGCTTCAAATTTATATTCACTCTTGAATTTTAAGAATCAAATTTTCGCGTGTAGTTTCCGTGTTAAAATTCCTCTTGTTCATCCTTTTATCCACTGGGACTTGCCATTTCCTTTCCTAGATGTTTTCCTGCTTCTGTTATTTAATTATAAAATAAACAGAATTTTATTTAGGAAATAACAGGTATATTAACAATGAAGGTAGTGACTTTTCTGGAATGAAATCCTGTAATGAATGGGCAGAAAGAAAGGACAGGAAATCTGTCTGATGACTTTCTTGTAGACCTTTTTTGTCATTTGCCATAGATTGAGGCAGGTTTCTCTTCTTATGGATGAACTGCAAAACTGACCTGTACAAATGCATTTGTATTTTGAGGGTGTTGCTGGCACCAACAAGAAGGTCAAAACTGGACATCAAGCAACGTTAATGTGATGCCCACTAGAATGAATGGAAAAGTTGTTTTTCCTCCTGGTTATCTGGTAGCAGGGCAAAAACCTTAACTTTTTGCGTTCTACTAACAGGGAAGATCAGAGAATTTAACACTCAGATTACATACCCACCACAATTGTAACAATTGGAAGAAAGTAACTTTTTAAAAAAACCCCGTAACATTCATGAGATCCATCCAGGTATTAGGAATCCTCAAGAAAATTGTTTATGAAGTGGTACAGCAGACTTATGATCTGGCTGGGTGCATCCATCTGTTTCTCTGGCATAGGGATGGGTAGCCACCGGACCTCTTTTGCCTGGCGATTCATATTGCTTCTCTGCTTGGCGTGCAAACATTGCAAATGCAATAGTAGTACAAAAATGCCTTGAAACAAAAACATTTCCTTTGTACAACTAGCTCTGTAGAATAGAAGCAAAGAAGCAGAAAAAGCATAGTAACTATCTTAAAAAAATAAGAATCCTTGTCTTGTAACATCAACGGATAATTTCTCCAATTTCGCTCTTCTTCACCGGACTGGAATACTATAGGAGCAGATCCAAGTCCTTTCTGTTTATGTGGATCCCCTTCTGATTCAGTGTTTCAGGTCCAGTATTCTTCTGCTGGCCTGATCAGAGGCAAGAAAAGCACACGCTGTGCCAAAGGGGACCTCTGTGAGGATCGAGGACCGAGACCTGAGTTGGACTGTGATTAAACAGGATCCTCGGCTGCTTGGTAGAGGATACATAAGCTCTGCATCCTCCAGCACAACTGCCCATCCGTCTTCGTGCTATTGAGATCTCCAGGCACATTCAGATAGTGGCTCCTGGTTTATATTGTGTCCTCTGGGCAGTAGGCTGCTGTCTCTCTGATTTTAAAAATCTTTGCAGACATGGCAAGATGCTCTTTCACCCTTCAGCAGTACTATTAGTGGTTTACATTTCATCTAAGAGTGTGCTGGGTTAGAAGTGCTATTGGCAAGGTACTGTTCTTTGGTCTTTTTAACCGCTGAAAATGAAAGCAAAACAAAATTGGAAGGTGAATATATATGATGATTTTGTGCAGTAGCAAAGCAGGCACTGAGCATACAGCTGATCTTTGCTGTTCTTCCTGCGTGCTGCCCAGTAATTTCTGTTGGTGTGAATTCTGCCTTCGGTGCAGAGTTGTGTGCATGTAAGAATTGCTGCGTTTGTTCCTTTAAGATGACTAGATTTGTGGATTTTATGGATAGATGGGACTGTTGTGAGATTGCCTTTTCTTTTGTTTAACCCTGGCTGTAGAGTTGCACCAAGTGAACCCTGTATTTTTTGGTCAAGTAACCTAGTGAACCTGTTCACAATGAAGATATCCTTACAGATATTACAGTATATAATACTGTTTTGGCTCTTTCTCTCCAAGTCTCTATTTTAACATTCAAGCAGTCTTTTATGTTGCGTCCTCAGCTTTGTGCTTGTAGCAACAATGTGTTCAGAAGGAAGCACTTGGCACAGAATTTATGTTTCCTTTAAGAAGAAACTCTACACCTTATAATCCTTATTAGTGCATAAGGCTGTTTGCTTGTGAGTTGGCATTGCTGGGAGGGTATGAAGGAGTCACCTTCCATTTATGAATGCATGCTTTTTTCCCCCTGGATGTGCTGCTGGCAAAAGGGAAGCATTGGTGGCGACTGCTCAAGTTCTTCAGCATTGCAGGATATTCTTGTAGTCAGAGAACATGAATAGGGGTATAACCTCCTGTATTTGCATGCATATTTGAATCCAACAGCAAGTGAATTGAAGTGGAAGGAGAAGAGTTTTGTTTGCTTTTGCTTGTAGTGATTTATTTAATATAACGCTAATTGATTATGCACTATTATGACCTTTAGGTCTTCAGTTGTCCTCATCTTTAAAATAAATTAAAACTCTTGATGGCAGCATATGATGGTTCTTGCCTGCAAAAACAACTCCCACAAACCCATATCCCCCTGGAGGGTCCAGGACCTGTGCTTCCTGCTTTCTTTGGACTTGCTACCCCTGTGAAGATAAATGACCAAAACTTGCCAGCAACACTCTGGACAAGCAATGTCCTGACTTCTCCTTTGTGCCCTTGGGCTTTGAAAGTGTCACTAGCCTGAGGATGGGCCATGTAGCCCAGCCTAAACCCTCTGGGTTTGCCCCTGCTTCTGTTCTTTAAAGAACTCTAGTTTGTATGATGTGTGTTCAAAGAGACTAATGTCCTTTCACTAGCAGGATATTAAGTCTCTCAGGAAAAAGGAGCTGCTGGTGAAGAGTTGTCTGAGCCAGGAGAGAATATACCAAATCACAGTGAGGGATTAAATGGTTCTGTTGATACCAAGGGGTAATCCTTGTGGGTGAGGCTTGATGGAGGATACCAAAATCAATTGGTCCTGAAGTGCAGAATGTTTTTTTTATTGGCAGGGCTGTGATCTAGTCCCTTCTCACTTTGTTCTTTCCCGTAAAAGACAGTAGAAAAAGACCATATTGAGCAGCATTGACACTAGGCAATTCAGATTGTGAACCCAAAAGTGTCATCAAACTTCAGTTTATCAGTGAATTAAGAATCAGATATGGTGATGTTAAACACCATTCAATGATTGCTTAGCCCTCAAGGAGCTGAGGGGCGTTAGAAAAAAAAAAATGTAATGCTAGACGTGCTGTACTTTTGTTAGTTTTGTGAAATTTAAGAGATTAAGCAGAGAAAAGGCTTTGTCACAGTATGAGATTCTCCCAAAGGGTAGGATAACAGATAATCCCTTTGTACTAAAGCTAGATATATTTTGGCTACAGCAGCAATCAAAGTAAAGCCGTGAGAGCCTCTAAAAACCTGCCTGAAGGGCAAGCTCTCTCTGGGTGCTGCAGAAGGCAGTTTCAAAGTTGATATAACAAGATGAAGTCACTCTTTTTTTAAACACTGCATGTTGGATGTTGGGTCTCTTCTGAACCTGTCAGTAACTCTGTCCCGAGCGGAGCACTCCGAGATGTTGCCGCCTTTAGTATCTGTGTTTAAAACAGAATGGATAAATAAAAAACCTCTTCAGATGAGGTTGGTGTGTTTGAGGAATGTAGGATTTTTTAGATTATTATTTTAATTTTACTGCTAGTGTTAAGCTAGCCAGGTGACGGCTCACTTTGATATTTCGCAGGCACGAGCATCTGCTGACCTGCTGGAAATGGAGAGAGGGAAAATGCAAGTGGATTACAGTTACAAGTTGTAAAACAGGTTGTTAGTCTGAACTGGCTTTCGGCCATTGTCAGGCAATCAGAGCACAGATGTCTATCGGGTGTTCAATTTTTAGTCTTCCACCTGAGGTTACCAGAGAGAGCCATCGTCTCTATCTGCAGCTGTGTGAAGCCTGCCATATCACTAAAAGCTGGCACCTTGGGATGTATTTTACATAAACATGGGTGAGGATTTCTTATTTGACCCCTTTTGCTAGGTTAGCGAAGAAACCTCCAAGTGAGGAGGGACTGTGGCAGCAGTGGTAACTTTTGAAGCTGGCAGAGCCATTTAAGCAGTTTCATGTTCACAGCATACAGGAGGGACATCTCACAAACTCTTGGGGCCTCTTTTATTTTTCTAGGTGTAAGATTACCTTAAAGATATTTGAATCTGGTTTTCTGGAAATTCTCCCTGAAATGAAGGCATGCTTTCTCTATCTTAACAGACTTCATTCAGCAGTCTGTGGAAGGCAGTGTGGCGTGTTGCATGCATCAGGGAATGTGTGGGTGGCTGTGTTCCTATGATAGGTCTAAATACTTCAGCATAACTGCAATTCTAGGAAGGAAAGACTGAACAACACTGCTTTAATTTTCCTTTCACTATGCCTTATTTTTCTCTTGCTTTTGAGATGTGAGGTCTCCTCCTGACAGCCAGGCGCCCTTTCAGTCATACATTGCCCTGTTATCTTGCTTGAGCTGTGTCTTTTATTTTTCTTGTAACGTGCAGCCACAACATGAGGAAATGCAGAACCATTGGTAGGCTTTTACAGGAACAGATTCTTGAAGCCTAAAACACTTGCAAGCTACTTTTTAAGATTTGCTTTTACATGTGAATTCTCACAGCAAAAATGCCCAATTTTGTACCAAATAAGGGACAGGACAGGTACAATACTGTGCAACTTCTGCTGTACATCCCAAATTTAAATAGCTGTTAGTGATGATGGCAAGTTCTAAAATGTTTCTGAATAATTACCATGACAGAGATGAGTGATCTATCAATGGATGGCCACGTTTGAGTGTAATGTCAGGTTATTCTTTGGAAACCACCTACTTCGTGGTGCGCTCCTCCTTAGCGTCTGCTATGCTCATCATATGTCACGTCTTTTCTCCTTACTCCCTTGCTCCCTCATTTGATTTCTTTGCTTTTCTTTTTCTCTCCCAATCTTTAAAACCATGCTGCCTCCCTGTAGTCTTCTGGTGTTTGGACTTATGTGCCTTTTGAGTCCATGCTGAGAAAGGTGTACAAGCACCTTTCACCCTCCTTGACTGAGCTCTGTGACTTGTGAGCGGCATTGCCTTGTGCACAGTGCAGTATGGAGAGCTTTGGGCTTTTGCTTTCCAGGGAAGAAGAAAGGAGGTGACCCTTAATCCCACAAGCTCTAACCAGCGTGTGTATGTGCTAGGAGGAGGAGTAATGAAAGGCAGCAGCCTTGCATGGGAGGGAGTGGGGAACAGGCTAACAGCTGTGACCTGATCAGCAGTTTCACCCCTGGTGTGCGCACACATTGAAGATAGCCCTGTACAGGCACAGTTGTGATACCAGGAGTGCTCAGACTGAACGGCTTAAATAGCTGACTTTCAAGATTTACATGTATCATTTGAATGCATCAAGTTGTGTTCCTTTATGTCAAATGAAACATTTATAACAGCTGAATATAAAGGAAGAATTAGGAGAGTAACAACGAAAATCTCTTAATGCCCTAGCTATTCACTTTTTAACCTTCAGTTGCTACGTAACCATTGGAAAGGTACTGAAACATATAATACCTACCAGCTGAGGACAAAAATACAAACATGGTTCTATACAATGTATATGGACTTTAAGATATAGTGCTAAGTCTTGACCTAGCATTACCTGCTAAATAAGAAAGCACTGTAGCAATAAAGTTCCCCAGAAGAGGAAAGATGCACTTTTTTGACAAAGTGCTTGTAACAGTCTTAGTATTTAGTCGGTAGGTTAAAATGTCACACCAGCATGTTCATTTGTGGGCAGTGAATTTCTTGAGTGAGCAATTAGCTATTTGCTTTGATCCTAGGGGTTTGTAACAGCCAGAGTGGGTCTATGCTTAAACCCCCAGATGATGTCCGGGAGCAAGATGGGAGGTCGCAGCTGAGCTGCACAAATACGTACGTGTCTCCCCTGAGCTGCCCCCCAGGCACATGTAGGCGCTAGGTAGAGCTTTTATTTGAAGAGCATATTTTTCTCATGCATTTGTGTTTGCCCGAGTCATGTAGGGAGTTTCTTTCCACACTGCTGAGTGTCACCAGGGAGGTCCCCTTTCAGATTCAGGTCTGCTGTCTTTGCTTTTCTGCAGCATTAGGCATGCATGGCTTCATGAAAGGCAGGTCCTGCTTGACCAACCTGATCTCCTTCTATGACTGGGTGACCCGCCTAGTAGATGAGGGCAAGGCTGTGGATGTTGTCTGCCTGGACTTGAGTAAGGCCTTTGACACGGTCTCCCACGGCATTCTCCTGGAGAAGCTGGCAGCTCACGGCTTGGATGGGCGTACACTTTGCTGGGTGAGAAACTGGCTGGATGGCCGAGCCCAGAGAGTGGTGGTGAATGGAGTGAAATCCAGTTGGCGGCCGGTCACGAGCGGTGTTCCCCAGGGCTCAGTTCTGGGGCCGGTTTTGTTCAATGTCTTCATCAGTGAACTGGATGAGGGGATTGAGTGCACCCTCAGCAAGTTTGCAGATGACACCAAGCTGGGTGGGAGCGTCGATCTGCTCGAGGGAAGGAAGGCCCTGCAGAGGGATCTGGATAGGCTGGATCGATGGGCCGAGGCCAACTGTATGAGGTTTAACAAGGCCAAGTGCCGGGTCCTGCACTTTGGTCACAACAACCCCATGCAACGCTACAGGCTTGGGGAAGAGTGGCTGGAGAGCTGCCCGGCGGAAAAGGACCTGGGGGTGCTGGTCGACAGCCGGCTGAACATGAGCCGGCAGTGTGCCCAGGTGGCCAAGAAGGCCAACGGCATCCTGGCTTGTATCAGGAATAGTGTGACCAGCAGGAGTAGGGAAGTGATCGTGCCCCTGTACTCGGCACTGGTGAGGCCGCACCTCGAGTACTGTGTTCAGTTTTGGGCCCCTCAGTACAAGAAGGACACTGAGGTGCTGGAGCGTGTCCAGAGAAGGGCAACGAGGCTGGTGAAGGGTCTAGAGCACAAGTCTTCTGAGGAGCGGCTGAGAGAACTGGGGCTGTTTAGCTTGGAGAAGAGGAGGCTGAGGGGAGACCTTCTCGCTCTCTACAACTGCCTGAAAGGAGGCTGTAGTGAAGCGGGTGTTGGACTCTTCTCCCAAGAAACTAGCGATAGGACGAGAGGAAATGGCCTCAAGTTGCGTCAGGGGAGGTTTAGATTGGACATCAGGAAGAATTTCTTTACCGAAAGAGTGGTTGGGCATTGGAACAGGCTGCCCAGAGAGGTGGTGGAGTCGTCATCCCTGGAGGCGTTCAAAAAAGGTATAGACGTGGCACTGCAGGGCCTAGTTTAGGAGTCATGGTGGTGTTAGTTGATGGTTGGACTTGATGATCTTAGAGGTCTTTTCTGACCTTAATGGTTCTATGATTCCTCCTCCTCCTGTGCTTCAAAGGCAATGGGAACCAGCCCAGAATCCAGCTGTGTTCCTCCCTCTCAACTAACAATCACAAGGCACCCTCATGCCATCTATACTGTTCTTCCGTGGAGGCATTTTATCCCTACGATGTGGGAAGCCTGGAAGTGGCTGGGGCACGCTCACCTTTGAAAATCACCAGCAAGTACATTAAGGGTTGTTCCTAAAGATGTGGATGGAGATGCTGGGAGGAAACCTAGCCTGAACTGAGTGGCAGCAAGGGTCAGGGTGGAGCAGCCAGCTCCAGGCCACTCTGCACAAACCTTTTCCTGTGTTGAAAAAAGACATACGCGAAGCATGTAGTTTCATTGCTCCAGGAGAATCCCAGTGAACTGTGGTGCAGATTTCATATAATTACATCACTTGGTGTCCTTTGGTACCACGCTTCCTGCCCTCTCATGTGACAGCTTATTGCTTAGTCAGAAGCAAAACTTTACTAATTCCTCATTCTACAGAAAACACAAAAAAACAGAACCAGTAGGCTTAGGAGGAAGAAGAGTCCTGGGGAAAAAAGTCAGCTCAGTAACGTCCCAAGTATAAAACATGCTGTAATTGCTGATGTAAAGAGGTTGCAGAGCATAGAGACCTCCATGTAAAGCCAGTCCCAACCTCGTTTTTGTTGAGTGATCTTCAGCCTTTCCGTTTTCCAGAATTTGGGTGTGAATTCTGTTAAGGCATCACTGCAGTAAAGCCCTGTGGACTGCAAAAGTAAATAATTAGTAAAGGGGCCAATTATGCAGATGTGCTTATGTTCAGGCATAAAACTTCCTCTCTGCAAATGCCTTGTGGGGAGGGAAAGGCTAAAATAAAGAAATTAGGACAAAGGTATCACCCTATCAGCTATTAAACAAATATGTGAGATGGTGCTGAGAAGTCATATCAGCTCAGCCATCTCAAAATCCTTCTGCTAGGCTTTATAGCTGAACAGTTCCTTTTTCTGACATTTTTTCCCTCCAAAAACTGCGGCAGTTTTCTACCATCTCTGCCAGTCTGTCAGGAGGGCTGTGATGAAAGGTGATACCCATCCATTTAACATAAAACGATCGGAGTCGGAAGAGATGAACCAACCTTTGGGACATTCAGTAAAAAAAAAAAAATCTATCTTAAGGTATTTTTAAATTTATTTTTGTTACCAGGTAAGAGTAAAATGCATGGCACTCATTTTCCAAAAGATGAAGTATTGAATACTATGTTCTACAAATATTTAATTAAATGCTTCCTCTCATTGTGAGAGGCATTGGAAATATAATCAGAGTTTCTTCCCTAACTTAAGGAGATAATGCAAGGGTCCAAGGAGGAATAGATAAAGTTAGAAAAATAATTAGAGAGATGATTTGTATTCAAGTCACCAGACTAATGAAATTCACCCTAAAGCATCTGCGGAACTGGCCAGAACAGTCTCTGAACCGTTATCCATGACCCATACCTGAGACTGACAGGTGACAGGAGAGGTCCCAGAGGACTGACAAGGGAAATGTTGTTGCGGAAATAACTGGTTTAGTAGATGGGGACAGAGCAAGGATTGCAGTTTGTTTCAAGTTAAGTTGCTCTTTTAAAAGTTTACCACGTGCTGTTCTCAGGAGTGAATGTTGGAATTATAATCTAGGGTAAGTCACCAGTAACGTGTGCTGTCACAGAAGGAACTGTTTTCAAGTCTATTGTGAGCTTGTGACAAATATTAAACATGAGACTGTCATGTTTAATTTTTTTTTCTTCATTGACTTGTGCAAGACCATAAAGACTAGAATTGGAAAGTCGCAGACACAGCAGCTTCAGAAAGATTTGAAAGTGTTTCAACAAGAACAGAATTATAGTTTTAAATGACGTTGACACATGAAGAAGTGATCTGAAATAATTAAGATTTAATTTAGTCATGACAAGTGCTAGGCAATACCAAACAGAGAATAAATGGCTATGCATAACTAATAGGACTAAAAAAGGCCTAAAGAGGGGCAATTGGATGGAGTGGCATCGTGTGAGGAGACACTGAATCGATTTGGACTGTTCAGCCTGAGAGATGCAACCGAGGCGCGGACCTCATGGAGGGATATAAGCTCCAAAATGGGGAAAAGTGGTTACAGGCAATTTATTAATTCTTTCTCATAATTTAAGAAGTAGAATGAGAATAGATTAAATGAAATTATCTAGTAGCAGATTTAAAGCAAGCAAATGGAGTGCTTTCCCATGTCGTGGTCAGTGCGTGGACCTCGCTGCCATGGAGCGTGGCAGATGGCAAAAGCTTAGGCGGGTTCAAGGTGCAATTTGACAACTTCATGGAGGAAAAATTCTCCCGTGACCTCACCAGGCAAAGATGCGACCTCTGGCTCAGTAAGTCCTAAAGCAGGGGTTTGTTGGCCACTCTCGGGGACAGGCTTCTTGGCTGGACAGTTACTGACTGGAGCTGAGTATGCCGGTCCTCTGTTTCAGCATTACTTCAGAAACAAGGTCAGTCCGTTACTAAATTTCTATGACTGTCTGCTATTTTTGAGACACTTATAATCTCCTGCCGATCTGTAGAAAACCACTGAAATCAGTGACAGTGTTTCTCTATAGTTAAGGTAAGAAAGAATATATGCAAAGTCTTTTTAGGCTAGTTGCCATGAAAACAATTTCACGACTGCTTTTAACGTGCAATAAATTACCCATAAAAGAGGATAGCAGATTAATTAATTTGATTTAATCCCAATAGTGTATTGTTTTATTAAGCAATGCTGTGGCATAATTAAGAGTTGTAACTGATTAAACACTTTATAACTACAAAGCTATTAATTAATAATAAATTACAATAAAATTAACAAAGTAACATAAACAAGCCACATAAATGTCTTAAAATGACAGTGATAATGCGTCAACTAAAAAGCTGCTTATGTAAACCATTTCTTAAAGAGTTTGCTGAAATTAATATTTGTATACTAAGATAATTGAAAAATGGAGATGGGGCAAGAAGAGCGTTCCTTCTAATTTTTCAATTCAAAAGACTCCTTTGAGAAACACTTTTTTTTAAGTGAGTGTTGAAGCGAGGCCCTTGAACCCTAACTTATAGTATGCAGGGAAAAATCTAAAAAGTAAAACTTAATGTCATCTTCAAGACCCCCTCTGGATTTGACACTTGTTTGTTTTATTTGAATACAAATCTGAACAACTCATGCATTGGTAAGCTTTAATTTGAGTATGATGTATTAATGCCACAGCTCAGACTCTGTTCTCGTTTCCAGGAATGTCAGGCAATGTATGAAACTATTTGCATGATTTGCTGGATTGGGTGCTTCACAAATTCTGGAAATCCTGCAGGTATTCATTTATCATTGTGCATTAGGTAGAGAAATACAAAATACATGATATCAAAGTGCAGGACTACAGGGGCCGGTGGCAGCGTGAGATAGAGAAATATTTTTGAACTTTTTCAGACCTGGGATCAAATCTGATTGAGACCAAATACATTGCAATAATTTGAAACAAGTTTTAGCAGTGTCTGGGAACACCTAGCAGCAAGATTGCCAAGGTTTATAACTCAGGCCTTGGGATTTTGTTCTGTATGAGGTAATGTACAAACTCCTCTAAATATATCTGGTTTTTAATGGCATTTTGGAACCGACTGAAAATTAAAATTGACTATTTCAATTATCTCACAAACAGAAGCTCTAGAAATATACTATTTTTTTCCTAAATAAGTTATTAAAATTTACTCTAAAGCCTAAAATGACTATGTTTGTAGCTTGCTGTTGGATGATACTCTAAGTGCCAAAATGATGCAAAATAGACCTTGTGTCAGTACGAATTGAAGCCCAAATGTCTAAGTCAGCAGGCTGCTAAACAAAAGTTTGTTACAAATATCAAAATACTAGAAATAAAAGCTTTTAGTTTCAATATGTCAGGCAAAATTTGCACCTTTTTATGCGTTTTAATACATCGGTGTGACTAATCTTTGACTAATTAACAGTTTCTGTCATGTCTTCTTGTGTGTGATATGTAGAGACACAATGAGTATATGGGAACGTGCAAATGCATTTGCTACGGTGTAGGTACTCCTATGGCGGGGTTTGTGGGAATTCATGCGCATAACGTAACTGTATGTGTGTGGTCCTTAACATGAATGACCTTGTAGATACCCGTTTGCTTTCAGGTACCAAAGTTTTTGCAGATGAGGGTATTGTCTTGAACAGTAAAGGGCATGAGTTTATGATTTTGTCTTTATGTTATGTTTATCAGCGGACAGAGGGCTGATGGAGGGAAAAGAGCTAGGAATATATGTGTTCGGAACCATAAATCTATACATTGCTGAAGGTTTCCTTGAATAGTTCCATCTAAGTGGGAGAAATATTAACCGAGTCAAACAGCCTAAAACGGGCTAACATAAATATTCCACAGACTGGGGGATGAAAGACCGTGGGAGCTTTTATTCCACAATATGCTGATCAAACATTCCTGAACCTTATTAAGATGGAGAGTAGGAGGGAGATTTCAGGAGGACGGTGATGAGTATGAGCAAACATGGAAGAGCAACCACTTGTTTAAGAAGTTCAGTGTAATTCTGTCATACAAGTTCGTGTCATCCCTATTTAAGAACTCTTTCAAGGCTGGGGGAGAGCACAGGGTGTGAGCGAGGGATTGTGTCTGGGACCGTAACTGGGAACGTCCATCTGCTGGTTCTGCCCAGGTTTGTGATGTGGAGCGGGTTGCTGAAACCACATTATTGTTATGGTCTAGGAGCAGCTGCAGCTCTGTGTTTGCTTAGACAAAATCCTAGATCCTTTCCTGTCTCTTGCTGTCAGTTTGTAACTGCAGAATACATGGATCTGTTTGAACTCTGAATCTGGTGCAAACTTAACTTCCCTTGAGGACTAAGGTTTTCAAATGCATGTCGGGGGGTACCCCATCATTCCTGAAGGGCAAGGCTGTTACCCAGTTTCTTCTTGGCTGTGTTTGCTGAGAAGGTCAACCTGCTGTTCTTCACCACTCTCACTGCCTTCCCACCTCCACAAACCTCATGACTGGGTAGCTTCTAGGAGTTTTTCTGAAACCATTTTTTGCCAAATTAACCAGAGCCTGTCACTTAAACTTGTTTCACTGTGATTGAAACAGATTGGAGAGCAAGCCGGTGGCCTGTGCTCCCAGAAGGGCTGGGGGAGTGGGTGCCTCCGCCAGAACAGCAGTGAGGAGCAGCTGGACGTAGGCTGGGAGACATGTGGGCCCAGGCAGCTTTTCACTTGGCATAGCTGGAGCTGCTGAGGACATATTTGCAGTTTCTCTCTTTCTCTCTCTCTCTGGGTTTCTCTCCAACTTCCCTCCTTGATGAATAAGAGCATTTTGTAGGAAGGGACTGGCACCATGTTTTCTGCTTTTATAAAGAAGTCAGTACTAAATGAGCTAAAGCCATTTCAGCCTGAATCAGCCAAAGAAAGATAAAAGGTATTTTCTACATTTCTCCTCTCCTCATGTCAAACCATTGGGACGATCTTGCATGTTGAAGGATCCATTTCATGCTTTAAGACATCCTCTGAAAAGAAGATGATCTTTGGGGGGCCCTAATGAAGCTGGATGAACAAGGCAGTGCTCCTGTGTTAGCTGAATACCATATCCTGTAATACTCAGCGAAGAAGATTCTGTGAAAGCACTCGGTTTCCCTGTTGAGTGAGGCGAGAGCAAAAGAAGAAACTGGGGGAATATTAGACCTTTTCTGCTGCTGGTCTGCAGCGGTACTGGCACTTCATGCATTCCCGCCGCAGGGTTACAACCAATTTCTTGAACACCGCCCTGCAGATGTAGTACATGAGGAGGAGGTGGTAGGCTGCTGGCTAGGCTCCTAGTGTTGCTTTTTGGCTGGAGCCTGGTACAGTGTGACCAGAGACCATAGGGGAGGAATTCCCCTCAGTTGCTTGGGAGATACTTTTTTGTACTTCAAACTTTGGCTGTGGAAATTGAAGGGTTTTGTTGGGTTTTTTTTAATCCTTTAAAAAGCTAAGAGAGTTTACACGCAAACTCACAGCTTACAGTTATTTTATGTCTCTGTCTGCAGAGAAATGGTCAGTGTACATGATGAATACTGTCTTGGAAACCAGCTGTGCAACTGGGGTAGCAGAAGACAGAAAATAGAAGTCAGGGAGAGGTCCTATGAGCATACCAGGAGAAACCAGGACTGGGAGGGGCTCTAACGCAGATTTTTTTTCTGTAAAAACTAGTGATGATCAGCTGAGAGAAACTGAAGGAGAGATATATTATTGATAATATTGTATGTATATGTGTATATATTTCAGTTGTCTGCCCTTTAGGCGTCTAAGCAGCATTCTGAATGTTATGAAATTCTGCACACTTCTCTCATGGTTTCTGTGAACGTTTTATTGTTTTCTCCTTTATCATGTTTCTGAAACAATTCAAATCGTCAATCGTTGAAATTACCAATTCATCTCAGGGCTGACACATACAACAGATTGCAGCGGTGAATCAGTGTAATCTGTTGTTTGGGTTATGAACCCCACGCACCTCAAGTTTTCAAAAATCTGAAAAGTTCAATGCCCATGTTTACTCCATTTTCTGTCAGTGTCTGGTTTAACAGAAAGCCACTCTGGACTCAGAGATGCCACACTGACTGGCTTGTCATAGAGCCAGCTTCATAACATTGACTGTTCTTAAGAAAGAGTCTGTGTGGAGATGACTTGTCTCTCCCCCATCTCTTCCCCACTCACCTCCCGGTAGACGTAGTGTCAGAACGGGGTTTCTGCAGAGCTGAGGTGTGCTCTTCCTCACAGCACTATGTACATATATGTAGGGCTTCAGAATGTGCTGAAGTTGAAAACATTGGGTCTGGCAGCTGATGCCTAATGTGAATAGGCAGCCTGATGTCCTAGCTGTACAGACAGCCAGAGATTTCACAGATGGGCTGTACAGGAAGAGGAAAAAGGGCATCTCAATGACTTCTCTGACTAGGGTCTACTGGTGTTCGCCAACGTCACCACGAGCTGGTGTAAGGGATGAATCATGCCTCAAGCTGGATTTTGTGCTTACACTGAGGACCCGTTTACAAGTTACAAGATATCTGTGTGGGCTTCACCTGAGATAACATACCAACGTTTTTCCAAACCATGCTTTTTGTTTCCATTGTATCCAAATGGAACAATTGTTTAGATATCTGTCTTTTTATCCAATGTGGTTTGTAATGGTATCCCTAGCAATTTCTACCGCAAGTGCTAGGTACGATGGAATATGGCTGTTGGTTGTCAAGATTAATTTATTTACACAATTTTTTAAAATGCATTGTATTATACAGCGAGTCAGCTGGTCAAAGCAAGCAATGCCTGAAGAATTGAGGTGTGAGGCAGTGTAAAATGATACAAAGACAGATGAGGAATACGGACCAAGCACGGAGTTGTTTTGTTCATTTAGTCTATAGATGGAATAAAATGCAATCCCTGTTGATCTCCAAGCAAACCTTTTTCTGAGGCACTGTGAAACTTTAAGTGACCTGCATTTAGGAAAAAATTCACTAAGACTTTTTAAAAACTTTTTTGGAAGTTCTATTTTATTATAAGCAGTAAATTCTTTAAACGTACTTCGGATGCAGTTGAGTTTTATAGCGAGTTTGTGTGGCACATAGTACAGAAAAAAAGAAAATCAGAACTGAGATTGTAATTTTGGAATTTGATCACTGCTCCTGTGTTCAATCAACCAGCTTCCACCAGCTGTGTGAAACCAGCATATACATGGATTATAAACAACGGCAGCCATAAATATATATGAAATGTATACAGAAAGCAAGAAATAATGCTAAAACAAATCACTCACTTCGAATCACGTTTACTTTCTGTTGCCAAGAAAAATATGACTGAGTTGGTTTTCCAGAAAAGGATTGCAGTAAGTCAAGTTTTCATTGCTCCAATTTGACAACAGAACTTATAATAAAAATACCAGAATAATACTCTTTATATATTATTAGTAGTTGATGGAGACTTTTGGAAGATGGTGGTTTTCTAAGAGATTTTAGGACCACCACCTGTAAGTTTTGCTTACTAGGAAGTAAGCCTATTGATTTACAAACCTGGAACAGATATGCTTTATTAGTTGTAGTGGGTATAGTTGCATTTGTGGTTTTTTTCTGATGAAAACTTTTACTTAACGTACTCTTCAGGCAAAATCAAACCCCATTTTTTCTACAGGAGAGGAGAAAAAAAATGTTTGCATGCAAAGCAGTTCTGCTTCCCCCACCCTAATGCTACTTAGTGATCTTAGTTCATGAATTTTCCGTGTAAGCAGCCAAAAAAAAGTAGTGATTAGTCTCTGCAGAAGGCAAATTATCTGAATATTTAAAGAGCTGTTCAATTCTCTTTAATTTCTTGAGTTAGGGAGTATATCTTAGATGCATAAAAATTCAAGATCAGACATTGAGAGAAGCGTAGGGATGGAGTTTGCTAGGGTATCATGTACGAAAATGTACGTACTGTAAGAATCATTATAGGTAGCATTTGCTTAATTAAAATAAAGGTGGTAATTTTCAAAGATGCCTGAGAGATTTAGGATTCTTGCTTCATGAACAGTGTGAATTTGCATTCCTTAGCTTTGATAATATTGCTCTTCATGCTGATTTTTAACTTAATTTTTTAAAGTACTTATATGAGTCTCTTATTCTAGTGGAAGAGAGAAGAGGCCAAGTGAAAGTAGAAGTTCGGAGAACATGCTGGAGAGAAAAAAGTAAATTTCATGTAGAAATAAATAAAATAAGGCAGGACTGAAGAAATCAATTAAAACATTCTTTTTTGTAAGTTCCTAACAAAACCCTGCATGCATCTCTGATCTTATTCTTGTTAAAATGTTCAGTGATAAACATGCATGTGGACTAAGAGGGTGGTATGAAAGCAGCCGTGTGGAGCATGTCTCGCAGCAGAGAAGGACCGTGAGCTTGTGGCCCAGACCAAGGGCTGGGGGGAGGTGGTGGGACCTCAGAGGGAGCTGCAGGCAGAAGTGACACGGTAGGTGTGTGCTGTGAGGTCACTTGCATTGGAGGAAGCTGATTGGTGAGCAGCAGGCGGCTTTGTGAGGTGCTGGTGCCTGTCAGGGATAGCATAGAGGAGCAGAGCTTGGGGAGGGCAGAAGTGAGGTAGGGCAGAGGCCGGTGCACGTGGGTGCTGGTGGCAGCATGTGAGGACATGAAGGGTATCCCAGAGCCGGGCCAACAGAGATTGCAGCTTTTGTGGAGGTAAGGGGGGTTCGGGTAAAGGTGATGTGGCTGGGAGACTGCTTGTGAGATCTCTTCAGGTAGGCCCTTAGCCAATGTCTAACCACTAACCTGAAGCCCTACCTTTAAACCTAAGCCTTATGCCTAGCCCGTATACCATTCCTAACCCCAACTGCTTACTTCTGAGCTGAAGCCCGAAATCATAACCTCTTCCACTAAATTGAACCCCTAAACAAAAAAGGTTGCCCATGCTTTAAACACTAACCAGAAACCCTAGGGAGAAACCTAAACACTCACCCTAATCCATAACAGGTGAGCTCTCATCCCTAGCCTTACCCATAGCTCTGATCTCAGAGTCCCAGAGCAGACACCCTCACCAGATGCCCCAACCCAATGTGTTGACCTGAATCCCTAAGCCCTCACTTCCCACTCCCACCCTGCATCGCAGCAATCTGTGGCCCAGCTGCAGCTCAAGTGAGGTGTAGGTAAATGTGGCATGGTGCATGTGGGCTGGGAGGTCACTTGTGTTGGAGGAACCTGGCTGGGGAGGAGCAGAGCTTGGGGAGGACAGAGAAGAGGCAGGGCAGAGGCCAGCGTGTTGGTGCTGGTGTGAGGAGTGGTCTGTCCCAGCACCTGCCCTAACCTTTATCTTAAAGCTTTCCCTTAGCTCTTGCCCCAATCCCCTACTCTAATTCTGAACTACCAAATCCTACTTCAAAGCTGAACCCCAACCCTTACCGTAAACACTAGCCCTGATCCCTAGCCTTAACACGTTGCCCCTAAGCCTAGCCCGAATCCAAGCCCCTAACTAAGAAATTTAGCCCATACCCTACCTGCTAACCAGAAACTTGAGGCAGAGACCCTCACCCTCATGCTCTGCCTCACTCTAATCTGTACCTCTCATCCTAACAAGTAAGTTGAATGCCCTGGCCCTAAGCTGAACGCTAACCCGCAGTCAGAAACCCTACCCAGATACTGACAGCACGTAGGCAGTAGGCAGCTGCTGAACCCGTCATCACCCCGAATAGAAAACTAACCTAGATAGTCTGTAGTGTTTTGGATGTGAGGCTTAGCCATATGACAGAGTTTTGTACTGATTTTTCTGTTATGCAGTAACGGAGCCTGGCGTAGCCCAGCTAAATGCTCAGCAACATCAGGAATACTTTAAGCAGTGGGAAGGGACAAGGAGTGCTCTTAATGACAAGTAGTACTTTCCTGCTTGGGGGACAGCTGGGGAGGGCTGAGGCCATCCAACAGGGAGGGTTCAAACCTTGCCATTTCTAATGTCAGTCTGATCACCACGCTGTGTGGCAGCCTTTCCTGGGCACTGGGCTCCAGAGTTAGCAATCTTGCCTCTGGGTTCTTTCTTTCTAGCCCCTGGTTCTCATGTCTGTCTCCTGCTCTCTAGGCTTGGTCGTGCTCTGGTACCTTCCTGCCCAGTACAGGTTCCTGCTCTTGGTTTCCTGATCTGCCCACATGACTCCTTGTTTGAAACCCTGACCTTGTTATAGCAAAGCATTTTTGATTTTGTGAATTTTAAGGCCAGTTCTGCTTCACTTCAGTTTGGTGCGCCTTGACCTTATCCCTGTTGCTGCTGCCTCTGCTTTGGTACCTGGTTCCCATCCCCAAACCTGGTTGCAGCTTATTCTTAACCACTAGCAACAACTGTCAGCATTTGGCTGCATATCAGAGTTTGGAAAAATACTACCAGTCTTCAACAGGACATACCTAAGCAGTTGCTAGATCTGGCAATTAAAACTGAGTGGGTGCAGATGCACAAAGAGGCGAGTCCTTCAACGCTAACTAAAATATAACCAGCTTACTGGATCAAAGCCCCAGCCTTGGCCATTGCAAGCTCATGATGTCAGCATAGCAGGAGAGTCAGCAGAGGTCTGTTGCAAAAGGTCAGGAACCCATTTCAGGAAAACTCAGAAATGAATCCTTTATATACTCGAATTCTAGCATTTGTACTCTCCCAATGATTCCTTAAGTCTTCAGAAAATGAAAAATTATAAGCATCTGGGCAGAACTATAGACTGAACCTGTCCTTCAGGGTTTTGACATTGCTTGTGAGTGTTCTCAGGAACAGAGACCTCTTCACCTTTCTTCTTCCCAAAGTCGGCCTTTTCTCTTCCTTTAGGTGAAATATTCTGTTGTATTATTAAAGAAAGGAGGAGAAGGCTGTCCTCAAAAAAACAGGATCTTTGAAATAATACAAAAAATGTTTCAGATTTAATGAGAGGAGTTGTTTTTCAGGTGGTCATTAATTGTAGAAATAAAGCCAGTGTTGAATTATAGCCTTGAAAAGGTATGTAGTCAGCACAATATTTTGCAATTATTATACTGACATGTCGTTTGTGCTTCCTCTCTAATTTAAAGAAAGGTATACATCTGCTGGTTACAAGGAAACATGGCAGCAGAATTTCAGAACGCCTTTCACCAAGTCTTCCATCGCTGAAAGGACAGCAAAGAAATAAAAGGCCAAATGTCCAGTTTTCAATAGATATAGGGGTTTAATGGTTGCTTACTAGATAACCATGTCATCACTGCTAACTGAAGGATCCCCCCAGTTCTTGCCCTTCAGGATGAATTTTGATATTACGTGATACTTGCAGGCAAGGGCTAGGAGAGGGCACTGAACTGTATAAAAGCACGTTCTTACCTTACCCCTAGCATGTTAGTGTGTTTTTCTTAACATATGCCATCACTTCCTCTTGGGAATAGAAATAGTTAATAGTTTGGAGCAGTAGGATGGTTTTGAAGTGAATCCTTCGATCATTCTTGTTTATTGCAATTTAGGTCAATTTGGAGTGTTTTGGTGCTTGTGAATGAGGTTCCTTTTAGAGGGAACTAAACCAGAAGCCCCGTTCTAGTGGGTACAAAATGCTCCACTCCCCCTAATAGGGGCGTGAGGGTCCAAATGAGTGACTAATCCTTCAGGCAGCTATGAACCACATGTATGGTGGGGCTGTAAAGTCCAAAGTAAAACCGCAAATTATAGATTGTGTAGATGAAGTGGCTATAGCACTACCTGCTTTCGTCTGCTCCTCTTGCACCAAATTGCAGGCTGATGTAATAGCCACAGTCCGTAGCTGTGTTGTTATCTTCTAGTGCTGTAGAAAACTCTGAGATTAAGTGTCTGTCTTTTTTTTAATGTTAAAACCCAAACCAATCGCAACCTAAACAGCCTATTTTTTTTTGTAAGATATTATACAGAACTAAAAGCCCTTGATGATTAGAGGAAAAGTGTGCTACAGTGTGTGAACAACACACAGCATGATGTATCTTCATTACAAAAATGCAAAATGATGATCATTCATCATAAAATCTGCTCACAATAGGCATTAATCTCTTAGTAAAGCAAGTAGTAAACCCTGTTCCCATGGCAATGTGATTCGTTTTGTTCCTCTACCTCTACTACATGCATGGAAGACTGGGCATTCTCTGGACAAATTAATTGCAGCCTTAATGCTGTGGATTTTTGTGGGTGAAATACATAATTATTTTGGTGGAATGTCAAACCGGGGGTAACTATGGTGTTGGTAGAACGTTCCTGTATTCCACACAGACCAGTGCACACGCTCGATGAGCAGCTATCCTCCCATCCCCAATTTTATACCAAGTCTGTTTAAAGGAAAGGAGTTCTTTCAGGAGTAAGTTTCAGTAATATGTTTGTATGCTGGAACCACTTTTTTTTTTTCCTTGAGAAATATGGTAGAACTGTTTGATGTCTTCGGAAATACAAACAAATGTTTGTTGTAATAAACTGCATGTTGTTTATTCCTTAGTTTTGTCTGGTTGTACTGTGGGTTGTTTTTTTTTTTTTTTTCCCTTTTGTGTGTGTGTATGTATATACGTATATAGGAGAGAGAAATTATTTGGTCAAGCAGACCTGTTCTGGGGAAAAGTTATGTACTCCCACACACATATGGTGTCTTGCTAATGACGTGTACCAATTTTTACTTAAACAGTTATTTTGAAGGCTAATAAAATACCACGTTGTTTCCCCTTTTGTGATATTTTGTTTGAAGTCAGCATAACATCCATGTGTTTCCATAAACTTCCATCACCCTTAAAAGCTGTGAGTTATTTTATAGATCTGACTACTCAACCTACCGTGTATTTATTCCGCTTCAGAACAAAGCAACAGTTTCAGTTATTGCAAAGCAAGCCACGTGTACCTAAATATACCTGCTTTCTGCTTTAAGAGCACGGCAAGCTGGCTAACTCCAAGAAAACAAATAGCTTCTGTGCTGTCAATTAACAGCCCAGAGAATAAGTTTTGTTGTTTTATTGGTCGAGTCATAGCTCTTTGCATATTCCAGACAATTGGGTCCGATTACATCGATAACTTACGAATACCGAAGTGAAAGACAAAGCAGCAACCTGCAAAATGTCTTTGCTTCATGTGAAATTGTCCGAAGATAATGCTGACAGATGCTCTCTTAGTAAAGACCTGGATTTTGCCGAAAAAGAGAGGTGAAATAAGCCCAGCAACTATACGATTCATTTTTAAAGCCAACCAATAACAACTTACCGCCTCCCCCCCAAAATAAAAGATCCTGTTCAAATGCAGTTTCAAACTCCGTTTCATCCCTGAGATTTTCGCTGTATGGAGCAAGCAGGGCCTGACAGAACTGCAGAGCAGTTGTGCCTTGCTCGTTGCAAGCCTTTTGATTCTGGAACTTTCATAGAAGTCTTTCATAGAAGACTGTTTGAAATGGGTTTGGTTTAGGTGTATTCTGCATGCCTAGTCTGAAAATGAGACCATACACAACTTTTTAACTTCAGATTACATTTTTACGCTGTGTATAACCTTGAAGTCTTGGTTTAGGTTTAATTCTATTGAATACGGGTAACTTACGGTCACACTTTCTCAATGACTCAGTAAACTATCTAGACAGCGCTGTTCCTTAATGTAGATATCACTATGCTGATAGCTGGTAAGCTTATGCACTTCCAAAAGTTTGGCACAAGGTGTTACCTGGATGAGGCAAGAGGGGTACCGACGGAGGAGAAAAATGGGAGCGTAGCCAGTGACCGCCCAGTTTCCCCAGTTGGTTCCTAATGCCTCTGCACCCCGCTGTCCCAGGTCTCACACCATTGGGAGCCCTGGGGTCTCTGCCCTGTGCCCGCCAGAAGGCACTCCTTGGTAGAGGTCCTTGCATGTTTCCCCTTGAAGCTGTGAGAAAGGTGAAACCTCCAACCCTGACAGTCTGTGACTGGAGGCCCAAAAGCTTCTGAATCCCTCAACTTTTATGGGCATTCCAAGTTTCCCCATGGCACAGTTTCACATGAGTAAACGCTGGAGAAACAGCCCCCCAAATACTCCTATGCCCAGCAGTTGTGTTGTTTTCCATTTTACTGTTAAATATTTTAGGTTGGGCAAGGGCAGAGAATATATGTGAGTCTAAACAAATCACAGGTAAGTGCCTGATAGATATGTTTCGGGGTAGATATTTTATAAGAATAAAAGTTTTTATGAATTTTTCCTTGGTTTCTGAGTTGACAACCTTCATGAAAATATGTAAACTAATGAAAACCTCAGGCATTGTTTTCTTGTTATTTTTCTTATTTGAAGCTGCCTTTATCAGGAATAAAATAGCAGATATCAAAAGCTATGTATTCTGCTCCTCTCTATTTGTTTGGAAGGCTAAAACTGTTTTAATAAAGAATAAATATGTCATGTTAGTTGCTCTTCTTAATCAGTAATTAAAATATGAATAATAATATTGATCTATTTTCTGCTTTCCAGATGATCAACATATAATCTCAACAGCTATGGCTGAGAAGTGCAATTAAGGTACCGTAATTTCTCTTTTAATGTGGGCATGCTTTTGGTGAAAATGATTTCCAAAATACTCTCTCCAGTAATCCATAACCTGCATTCCTTGAGGCTGAGTTCACCTCTGGATGGGTGGGTTTTTTCATTTACCGCTTTGTCCACTGCACTTCCTGAAAACTACATAATTTTTTCCTTATAGTCCTTGTCTTTTAGGTTTGTGTTTTGAAATTTAGTAACAATGTTTTAAGATGTCTGTATAGACTTACATGCTGGGAATAATGCTTACATGATATACTTGCAACTGAAGGTCATGTCTTTGAAATATTAACTCAGAAAATGTTGTGGGGAAATGGTAGAAAATCTGTCTGTAGGAGGCTTTTGGAATGATGGCTGCTGCACGCTCCGTGGCACTAAGAATTTAATTGTCGATTTGAATCACAAGATGGCAATCGGCTCAGCAACTGTCTTGTGCCACAGGGAAAAGACGGTTGGTTTTGTTGGAAATACACATATCATGACCAGAGTTATCTGTCTTCAAGTCATATTTGCACTTGTAAATTTCTAGCTGGGACTGCAAACGAAGAGTAGCAAGACAGGAGAAGGTGGAAATATGTCGGGTTCCTTTTCCTTGGCAAGTTGCACTGAACTTAGATGGCAATGTAAACTTCGATGAAAAAAATATTTTCTTTCCTATGACAAATACAGATAAAGTATGAACAAGGTAGCATGCCAGTGCTATCAGATTAAAAACTTAATGAACAATATTAAACAGTTGTTCTAAAATGACATGAACTATTCTTGCCAAAGCGATTATCATGGCAGTATTTCCATTCCACTTCTAAATGCTCCACTATTGGTTTAATATTGCTATTGAAGTAGTAAGCTGTAAAATCATCCTGGAATACTAAATGACCAGTCTCCTTTCTGTTGGGAGTTTTTGTTGTTGAGTCTGCGTGATTTATTTGAGGATGAGTAAAGGACAGGAAAGCTCTGGTTTGTGTTAGTCACCTCCTTTGCAGAAACTGAATACGTTGCTTTTCTGATTTTACCTCTGGTCACCAGAAGTCTACTAGCAAAAACTTTTCGTGTTTATTTCGGTATGGGGATAATGCACTCTGGCTGGTGAATACTAACATATATGCAAAAAAGAAATCCTGAAAAGTATGTGCAAATTCGCTTATTTCAACACTGTAATGTCTTAGGACAGGTTTTGAACAAAGAGCAATCAAGAACATCATCATAAATGAAAAGTGGGATAAAATTCAAAATTCTGATCAGAAGGTGATTTTGTCAGACTGACTTAATGTTTCTTTTTGCTGAGATAGTGAACATCTCGGACTACAGTAATGCGGTGGGCTTGAGCTGTCTAGATTTATGAGAAGCATTCATTCAGTACAGTTCCCAAAGGAAATTATTATTTAAAGTGGAGATGCTGCAGATTAGTACAGGAATTATAAGAAGCTGGCTTAGGCAGATAAGGAGCTGTGAAAAGAGGGGACTGTGACAGGATGTACCCAGAGGTGAGTTAGCAGGTTGCCGGGGAGTTACTAGAAGTATTCATAAGGGACAGGTCTTGTGACCAGTCCTCTGTAATACTTCCTTTAGTAACCTTGGCACAAGGTCTTTGGTACAGTTTTTTTTTAAACTCCTGTAATGCTGTGAAGGACAGAAGTATTATACGGAAGAATTTTGTTGACTTTGTGGATTAGTATAACAAAGACAGGATAAAATTTAATAATAATAAGCACACTGCCATCCCGTTAGGGACTAATAGCAGGGGTGGTTGCTATAAACAAGAGTTTCAGCATATGGAAGTTCAACTTTTTTTGAAAAAATGTGTTTGGTTGTAGCACATGGCTGAAGTTTTCATAATCTACATAATTTTTCTGAACACCTGCTTTCCAGAGAGTTGCAATTTACTCTAAATAGTTTAGAGCCTAGGTATTCAAATTCTATAAATGCTGATAAAATAAAATCTTAGATTTTAAATACCAAGTTCCGAGCCTTATTCTATAAAGTTCGAAGCAGCTGCAGGTGTGAACTGTAACCTTGCATTAGGGATAGGAAGTTGCCGGACTACCAAGAAGTAGGTTACCATAGCAGCTGAGGAACTGATCTTCATATAACCAGCCCATCCGCCTCCTCCACTCCAAAAATCCCCAAAGAAACCAAAAACATGGAAACAAGCCAGTGCAGATCTCAGGCACTAAGTGAGCAGTCATGTTACTTTGAGGTACGAAACCTCACCTAGGATGGGTGTAGCTGTAGCAGATGCTCAGCCACGGACACAAAGCTAGAGGCAGAGCAATAACCGTAATAAAGGAAGGAGAGGCCCAGGAGGTAGCTGGTGGATAAAACTGTACAGTTTTGGCTATGGGAGGGAGGAGTGCAGCAAGACACTTACTACGGGTCAGATCAACCTGGTACCAAGGCAAACTAATGCAATCAGTGCTCATCCCGCCTCACAGAAGAACTACAGTCAGAGCCAGCACACGGTGTGGGGGTCCAGCTTACTAAAGTGTGTGTCAAAATATATTGAGCATCTGCCTTACGTGGCGCTGGCAGACGTGTGCTGGCTAGGAGGAGAGATCAGTGTCCTCAAGGTCAGCTTCTTGGAGGAATTCAGGAACACTGAAAGGTTCACTGACTCACTACCTTTAGGGTCATCTCTGAACAATCCTTCCTCTAGTTGAAGAACCCTAAAACTACTGAGAAAGAGGAAAAAGAGGCGGCATTTTAGCACAACCCCACTTCCAGAGTAGCAGCCCCGGAGTCATGCCAAAATGATGTCATGGTGGTAAAAAGGAGCAAATGAACCAAAAAAATGGGCCCTCCCCAGTGAAATAGGGGTATGCTATACTCTATGGCTAACCTTCTGAGGATCAGTGATTAAAGCCAAAAGGATGAGAAAGCACTACTTCATTACTGTACACTTAAGAATCTGCACTTCCGTCAGATAAAAAGAATGCTCTACAGATCAACAAAATATCGGTCAGAAGACAAGAAACAGAAGAAGGTAGGACTAACTAATCAGTTTTCTCAGTGAGAGGATGACAGCAGTAGGGTCTCAAAAGAATCTGTGCTTAAACCTGCGATACTCAAGTGATAAATGAACTGGAAAAGATGACAGAGTGTGCTGATGATGCTTTTATTCAGAGCACTAAAGATGAGTGCTGACTGTGGAAAAACTGCAGAAGGATTGTGTAAAACACAGTGCCCAGGCAAGGCAATGGCAGGTGAAATTCACTGGAGGTGGATGCAAAGCGAAGGCAACAAAAATCCCGCACGTGAGGTGATGAATGCTGAGCTGACCGGTGCTACTTACTGACCAAAATGCTGGGCATAGCTAGAGCTATAAAATATAAAAGTTGCTTCTCTGAGAATGTTAACTTTAGTTTTGAAAATGTTAACTTTAGTGTCAGTAGTGGTTGTAAAAGCAAGTAATATAATGGGAAAGGTACGAAAAATATCCTGAAAATGTCACTTTGCTACTGTGTAAGCCTATGTTTCTCTTGCATCTTAAGTAGTGTACAGTTCTGTTTCTCTATCTCAAAAAGGTATAGCAGGAGCTGGGAAAGCTTGGAGGATGGAAAGCGTGACACAGATTTCTTCCGAGGAACGATTAAATAGCGTAGCATTCCTTGGCATGGGAAAGAGACGGAGGTCTGAATGACTCTCCGGGGGGTTCCGAGAGTGAGCAGGGACCCGCTGGTCATTCTCATTTCCAGGGTCAGAGGCAGGGAGTGAAATTAGAGGGTGGTGAGTGCGCAGCACGTACAAGGGACGGTCTCCCTAGTGGGTGGTGGTTATTGTGGAGTCCGAGTTATGGCAGGAGGTGGGTGCTCAACAGGACAGAGTTATGGAAGGAGGGTATAACAGGGCCTGAAAAATATAAAGACTTCACTTTTTGTTCAGGAAGTGAGTGAACTGCAAGTGTTTGGGGGTCAGGTGGGAGTTTTGGAAAGTTCTCCAATGGGATGGATAGCTCTGCTCTTCCATAGGGGCTGCCACTGTCAGGGAGGGACTGCCGGGCTTGATGGACCCTTCTGTGAAGGGCTGTTCATAGGTTGTTATGGAGCTTAACATGAGAGGACCAGGGAGCCACTGTTGATGGAGCTACTAAAAAAACCCAAACTGCTTGAAAGGGATTTCAGGCTGTGCCTAGCAAGTAGGAACAGGGAAGCGTTTGCCCAGTTGTACAAGGCTCATTTAAACTATCGTATGTGTTTTGGTTACTTGTCATCAGAAGACCTATTTAAACTTGGAAAGCTGTAGAGAAGAATGAGTAATTGCATGGTGTGCCTCCATACCTCCCTGTTACAGGACTGATTGGGATGTACTTGCTTTTGTAGCAAAATTAAGAGATGTTTACTTATTTTTAAAAATGCATTGAGGGTTCAACTATGAGTGAGGGAATAGAACGTAGTAATACGGACAGAAAGTCAAGTGGACTTAGGTGTCTCCTTAGTATGTTTAGACTAGAAATTAGAAAAAGTCATGTTAACCAGAGACATGAGGGAAATTCTAGAAGGGCTTTTCAAACACAGCTGGGACACAAACCAGCTCTTTTTTCAAGATCAAGTTTATGGGAGGGATGAGATTACTGAGCGGAAGCACACCTGCAGTTCTCAGTAATGGCTTGCAATACTGGGAGCTGTGTGCCCAATTTGTGGGTGGCCCC
Organism: Fregata magnificens; assembly: GCA_013389945.1. Taxonomy (NCBI): domain Eukaryota; kingdom Metazoa; phylum Chordata; class Aves; order Suliformes; family Fregatidae; genus Fregata; species Fregata magnificens. Next base: position 124,838 of record WAAD01012663.1, on the reverse strand, counting down.
AAGCTTTGAAGGAAACAGACTTGAACTATCTGTCAGTTGTATTTACTGTTGTACAGTAATACTGTATTTGATTATTCCTCTGCCTTGGGACTTCACAAGTCACCTCAGGAGTCCAGGAGGACCTTTTTGCCTCGATGTTTACTTGATTTCTGGGATGTTTTCCTTTCTCCAATGCACTTGGACTGGTCTTGTAGGGTCTTATGGATGTTTTCATGTAATGTATTCAACCACCTTCAGTGCTACAACGTCAGTTGTACCCTCCCCTTACCTCCTCCGCTTTTCCTGTCTAATACTATAATTTTTGAGGCTTTCCAGCGCATCTCCTAAAGATCATAATTTGATCAAGGTGTGTGTTTTAGAAGAAAGTTACTTTATGACATGCAGTAAATGGAGAGGGCAGACTATGACATCCTGCGGGACACTTTGCTCTTAACTTTTATTATATGATTGCTTGCAGTTAGTGGGGATCGGTGACCCAGGTGGTCCTTTCAAAGCCTATGTTCTGGTGCACACACTGAATTCATTAGCTGGATTCAAAGCCTATGCACTTAGCATTTATCTGAAAGTAGTTGAAGAGCTGTCTTCTCTCAGAGGATAAATCTCTTGCATCTGCACTTCCACTCCTGCCAACTCAGGAAGCACACACCTGGCTTTGAAGCGCACAGGCATATGTGAGATGGCAATGCAGAAGCTGAACTGTAATGCCAGCAGTAAATCTGGTGCTACCTTAACAAGGACAACAGAAGCAATAATACATACAGTTCTGTGCATAATCCATCAGCTATGTATAGATTAGGCTCTTCAGAGCAACTGTGAAAACATAGAAAATTAAAAACATGTGGAGTGTAAGACCTGCTTAGAACAGACCTGCACTTGCTGTCGTCTCCTATGGCAAACCATAATAATAGTAAAAATACAGTATACTAATAGTAAAGTTATAGTAAAGATATTCAGCGTTGGGCAACAAATCTTCAGGCTTGTACTTGTAGAAACCCATGCTGCCATATTTTTATTGATACAGTCAGCAGGGGAAGCTAGGGATAAATTACTATGGTTTATCCACAGTCTGCTGATACCTTCATGTTGCTCTGTGGATATACCTAGATGGATGAATCCTTAACAGAAAGGTGCATCGTGACACTTGGGTGCAGCAGGCTGAATTTAGGTTCATGACACAATAACGTTAGATATGTTAGGATCTAAAATATTTGGAGCCCTATACAGCATAGATGCTAGAAGTCTCAAAGTACATTCTGCTATTTTAAAGCGTCTTAATTATATAAATAATCTTCTGGAGATCTCTTACTCTAGTGAAAGAGATGAAAGAATAAAAAAGGCAGATTAGAAGAAGGTTATGAATATGAGATCCCTAGTAATCTGAACTAACACATTTTCATAGACTGGGTTTTTATAACAGATTCAGAGCAGTGGAAAATACTTCCCTATCCTGAGGTCTGTCATTGCAAGTACAGTGTTAACATTTTTGTCACGACTGAAAAAGTCATGAGGACTTGAAACTAATTTTTTTTTTTTTTTTAACAATGAAAGGGAGCTGTAATATTTTGAGTTGATTGTGGGGATTTTAAAAACAAACAGAAAATTGTACACATATGAGAAGATGAAAAATTGTGTCACTGTTAGCTTACGTATAATAGGACCCTAAAGGACAGATGTTCTGGGAGAACAGATATCTGTTAGAACATGACTGAAGGGGAAGATTTTGAAATATAGCCAGAACCTACAGACGGAAACTTTAAATAAATAAATAAAAAACAACTTGCAAGTAGCCAATATAAATAACGCAGGGAATGCATAATATGTGCTCGATTGTTCAAACCAGCAAACAAACATGCCTCTGCATTCTGAACAATTTGCAGCTGATGGGGCAGCTTTGCAATGAGGTTAGCTGAAAGGGAATCGGAGCCAGCTGGCCTCCTGGGCATTTGCAAAAGTAATGTCAGGACTCCAGTAAAGAGCAAAGACTTTCATTTGCAGAATTCATTTTTTGAACAGTGCTTTCTTCCTCTCTGGTACTGTAACAGGAATTAATTTGGGGATGCTCCATCCTAGATGAATCCTTTAGCCTATTTTGAAGATAAATAAAGTGAAAGGAGAGGGAGGGGATGTAGAAGGACATTGCATCTATGATTGTATGAAGTGGTAAAAGATGGGTAAAAAGAGTCATCCCACAAACAGCTTCAGCTACAGAATAGCGCTAAATTTAGGCTTTTTACAGAATCATCCTGAAGATACGTGTTTTCTGTTCTGCTATCAGTGTAATGCCCAGGTTGCTGGGCATGTACAGCACTAGCCTGGTGGTCCCCGATTTTCAGCCAAGGACATTGTTTTTTAACAAAGGAAGTTTTACTGGCACAGTAACATGAACAAAGACAGTCTTCTTTTGAGAGTGGCCCCTATAATGTACCGCTGAGTCACAGGTAACATCAGTGGCAGCAGAGAAGAGGGCGAGTGCTTTGCTAAGAAAAGTCACACATCAAAATAGTTTTGGGGATTGTTCATTTTAAGAAACCAACAGCAAAACTCAGGAGAATGTTAGTGCCAAAGCAATAACCAATACAGTTTTCCCTTAGAAAGAAAACACACACAAGCAGCTAGAGTTGATTTAATTGTGCTGATTGTGAAATGGAAAACCGTGAACTCGTTAGCAGAAGCTTAGTGTGTCAAAATTGCCTGCTGTTCTGCTGTATGAAAAGAAAGAATTTAGCGTTGGACACCAAGGACCAGAAGCCTTGTGTGAGGACAGACAAAATTGTGGTTTTCCCAGCAAATTCAGCTACCCTTCTTTTGAACATGAATGCAACTACCCAGTCTTTGTGTAGCATTTTCCCACAAAAAAAGAGGTGATTTTCAAATGGTTTTCATAGTGAAATTATAAAATATTCCAGTAGCAGAAAAATGGTCTCACTGCCTCTAATCATGTTACCTTCAGAGCTGTCCATCTCTTAATTTTAGGCCAGGGGCATGCCTGTTGCCACCATTAGCTGTAAATCTGGTCCTGTAGCCCCTTCCACGTGAAACCCTCAAAGCATTCCTGCACTAGCAACATTTCCCATTAGCAAAACCTGGCATCCCCAAACTTCATCACCTTAACCCCTAACTCAGGCGCACCTTGTGGGTTCAGTAACAAATGTAATCTGCTTTCCTGGTGTGGCCTGAGTTCCTGAACCCTAGTTCTTGTCTTTCAGCTGCCATGCTCTGAAGCAGTAGCCCTACAGCAGCCCAGGTGGCCTTTGCCATCCCAGTGACCATGGGGCATATCCTACCTCACTCTGAGTACTTACTTGTAATCTGACCAAGTTCTTAAAATGTAGCCAGGCGCTGCTAACCTTAACGGTGCTTCCAACTCTAATCCCAATTTAGCTTGGTGACTTCTTTCACCTCTCCTCCTATTTGTAGTCCGGTAGGCTACCTTCATAGGAGATACCTTCCCGGATTGTAATCTTTCCCTTTTCTATAAACAGTATACCCATAGGAAGGCGTGAAAGTTGTTTGCATAATAGCATTATGGTATTTCTGTACTATTTTCCATTCCCTTAATACCTTGCTTGCTTTTTTGCATCACAGCTGTGCAGTTATACATTACCAAGAAAATACCCATATGTGTTCATTTTCAGCTCTCACGTATTATTCCAGGGGTAAAGTACTGAAATTAGAGAAACTGCTTTAGAAATCCATGTTATTAAATAAATGTTTACTGATAAACATTCTGATAGGGTTTTGATGCAAGAATGAAGTTGCTGGCGAAAGTATGTAATAAACCAAAGAATTCACATTAATTAATAGAGACGGGAGCAGACTTTGCATTTCCATATGCTAAAAAACAGTGCGAAATGAAGAAATTATTTTAAACAACATGCAGCTCATTTGTGAAACCTCGTATCTAGTGAATTTGTCTGGCTTTTTAAAAAAATGGTTTCCATATTACTGTGAAAAACGTTACCATGGAAAATTGAACTAACTTGATTTAAAAAAAGGTTATGCCTTTTTGTTTTCTAATTTCTGGCAATTTGGCTAGTCTGGGGATCAGTTTTGTCACCATGTCCTGTGCTACTAGGTGCTCTCAAGCACATTCAAGTTCTCTTTTATAAGGAACGCTTTAGCACAGCACAGGATGGGAGTACCAGGTAACTGTCTAGGTTTGATTTTGTTTTGTTTTTAACACAATGCCTACCATCACAAGATTTCACTGTTCTTCATGGCAAACCTTCCTTATGTGAGTGGAGCAGGATGTTGAGACCTCCCTTTGTGCTGCCCACCTATTACGTTAGTAGCCAGGCCGATATGTTCAAGAAAGGTTAAGGGCAAGACTGTCCTTTGTTACAACAATAACGGCTTTATTCTTCAGAAGCTAAGAATATTTTTATGAATTTTGCAGCAGTAGCTGCGTTGCTACCGTTTCTTCACTCAAAGAGGCGGTTCTTGCACATTAAAAATGTCGTGTTCCTGCAGTGCTGTCATGTTACTGTTGATGGATGCACTTGCATCTGTCTCTCCAACTAACCATGGAGCTTGACTTCTCCAGCCACAAATTTACCTTATTTTCACAGTGATCTTCTACATTGTCTCTACTAAAACAAATGCCATAGGGAACAAAATGTTGGTTACATTGTTGATCAAATAGCACCACAGTGGGAGCCAGCCAGCCAGCAGCACCAGCAGTTAAAGTTTATTAGACATCTCTTCTTAAACAGTTTATATTCTTATACATGATATTATGAGTTTGCTAATAGGCCACATATCTTATTTATGCATTTCACACTCATTCACGTACACGAATAGTTATGCTACAAACACATGCTTTCGCACAGAAATAGGATCATTATTTGGAGCGAATCCAGTTTACAGATATTCTCAGTTAAGCAACGGCACGTCTAATTTGAATAGTCAAACTGCAAGCCTCAGGCTTTCATTAACCTTTCATCAGTATTGTTCAGGTTCTGTTCAGAATCTGAACTAATATAAGGCTCCTCCGATAAGCCCGATCTTTCCTTCTACTTGTGCTATGTGGTTTTACAGACAGGTGGCCCCAACCTCCATTGTAAGGTTGCCTTTGCCATACTGTCAATTATAAAACATCCCTTTGGGAAGTAGTTGTCAGGGTTTCCACAAAGAGAAGTGAGACGGAGAAATGTTAAAGAAAGTATGTTTTTAAGGGCATTTAAAATTGCTGGAAAATAGGTGCCTGTTAGACAAATTCCTACATGGAAGTTAGAGTCCACCTTAGTGGATTTAGCAGTTTTGACTTCCCCGAGAAGAGTTGGCAGTCAAATCTGGGCTTGCTGCCTGAGACACTGGCTGCCCGAATAAATGGGCACTTCTTTGAGTGTGATGGTATTCCGTTACTGAGTTTATTCTCTGTATATATTTCTGTCTGCACTTTAACAAAATTAATTCTTTTGAATCTTTTTATTTAATTTAGTCTGAGGTCCTGGCTTTTCTTGGTTGAAATCTTCAGTGATTATTTCCGTGGATAGTGAGAAAGTCCTCCCCAACTTAAGAGTAAAATATTTCCACGATAAGAATAAATAACACAAACACTGACCTTTCAGTCCCAAGCAGAGTGTCTGCTTAAGAACTTCACAGCTTCTTGCCTCAGTGGAGATTGATATTTGCAAGGTTGGTAAGTTGGTTATTTGGATGTAAATCAACACGGAAGGAAAAACAGTCTCAGTAGTTATGATAGCAGAGTCCACTTTTTCTCTGTTTAATATAATATAATGGATAATATATCACATAAATTCACCATCAATGTGTAATTTAAATGATGGCTGCTGTTATGTATCAGTGTGGAGGTGTGGAAAGGGAGAGAGAGTTAAAATATTGAAAAATCTGCTACATTTCATAAAGAGAAAAAAATGCCCGTCGGGGAGTTTGCCAGCTATGCATTAAAGCATCTTTGCAACCAATTATCTGTGGTGATAGTCAGTATTTTAGGGATCAGAAGCAGGCCTTTGAATATGAGTCATTGTGAATTCTAATCAAGATGTGCTAGCATCTGCTATAGAAAATTGAGAAAAACGGAGGGCGTTTTTTCTTTATTAGCACTGCCCTTTGAAGACCCTGCATCTTTTCATATGCTTTTCTGATAGCCAGAAAGGTCAGCAGTTTGCTCTGACCAGCCATAGCAACAAGCAAGCTGCCAGCACTCCTTATTCTTAGTTTAGCCTAAGCTTCTTTCAAGTCTTCCACAAATCTTTAGAAATTTATTCTTGGCATAACCAGGATCACTGGTGCACACCTATCATGGCTTCAGTTTAATGGTAGTTTTAACCTAGGAGCAGGGCGGCTGAGGATCCAGAGAACTTTGCAAGGAGCGTTTGCACATGGGCACAGCAGAAACCCTAGAGGAAAGTGGCAAAGTATGACATTGAGATGAGGAGAGGAACATGAGATCCCAGCCTTCCTGACGCTGCTGGTTCCCTGAGATCTGAACAGATCCGTCATTTGTACTGAGACGCCCAACAGTGCTTGGCACAGGCTTTGCTACTGAAAATACCAACGCGTAAGAGTAATGCTTAAAATTTCACAGTCACTGAAAGAGCCTTCAGCAGCAAGACTTACAGCGCCATTAGGAGAATGACAAGTCTGGCTTTGATTCAGCTCACAAGGTTGATGTGTTATCGTAATGTGGCCCTACTGAACCACCTTGTACTGTATGAGTCTCCATCTCGCTGTTAGGAGATCTTCTTTTTGGAGATAGGGGCAAGTTGTTAAGCCCACTGTTGCTGCTCTGGGCAGATAAAGCTGTTTATTTAGAGGCTTCCCGGCTTATGCTATGCTTCTGACACTCAAGGACCAGTGACTAATTCAGAGTGAGTGTTTCAATAATTGTGACTGTTTATAAAATCATGCTGACTGTGTAAGACCCACTGCTTCTGAATTCCTTGTGGTCACTGCAAACCCTGCTTTTGCAACCACGGTTTGCCTTCATTGATCTGTTTGACAAACCTCTAATCTGTACGTTGATAGGGCTCAGAAAACACATTCCTGGTATTCTGTTGTTACACGTTCTTAAGCACATGCAGCCCGGTCTGTACTGGAAGTTGTTCCAAATCAAGCTGAAGCTGAGACAGAGCATACCGTTTTTCTTGCATCCTAGAAGACTTGAACATGGTATTTCCAAAATTGCATATATTGAAAGATAGGAGCGCTAGCCTTTCATCTTTCTTGGCAATGCAGAGTGTTGCTTGAACAAGGCAGCAGATTTGATGTTATGATTGATAACCCTTTCCCTGTGCTCTGCCTATGGGTTGTGTGTGCGAGAACATTGCCCTTGGAGACTTGGCTGCCTGTCCATTTGCAGGGGTTAGCAGTAATGGCCTGGCCTGCAACGAACTTTTCATGGATGAAGCCTTCAGACTCAGCTCCCTCTTCAAACTCTTTCGGAGTGCCATCTTGTACTGCTTTCATGTTATTTGCTGCAGCATGATGGTGTGTGTTCTGGGCTTTGTCCCTTGACAAAGTGAGTGATGCCAGGCTCTGGCAAGGCCACCTTGCACGTCTTTCCATAAGGACAGGTACTGAGGAGATCATACCCTAAATTAATTCCAAAGGTAGCCCTGAACTTTTACCAGTACTGATCCATTACTTACTAGCCCTTGTCTTGAAACAACCATTAATGACAGAAAAGAAGCAGCGTAGTACTTAGTAGATTTGCTAGATACACGTTAGGCCTTCCTGGGACATTTCCACACTTTTATTTATTCAGTCTGTCCCCTGTCCCCACCTCAACCCTGGAACTTTTTATTAAATTTCTAGAAAAAGAGCCTTACAGAGTACATGTATATTCATCTGCTTTAAAATTATTGCCAAGCCTCCATCCTAAATATCAAGGCAAAGCCAACACCATCTCCTTCAGTCTCTGAGACCTGCAAGTCAGCAGAGTGAAACAGCCCACTGCCTTTTATTAGATGTTATGCACTTGACAGCCAAGTCGAATGCCAAGTTTGGGAGAGCGGAAATTCCATTCTTGATCAGTACACTGAATGTGTCATTCCTGTCCTCCAGAGAAACGTGACGTCTCCAGTGAGGTCCATCTTAAAATAAGACGTACCTCCTTGGAGGTCGCTAGTTTTTCTGTGTAATGTTGGCAGTGTCTGAACCCTGCCTCCAGCACTCTGTTTCCTTTTCCAGAGTCTTCAGCAATATGGCTTAGGAACTAGGGAATAAATGGGAGTCCATATCTATGCTATCCCCAGAAAGACAGCAGGCGTATAGTTGCTACGAAGGCATCTCATCAAGAAAGTAAAAAGAAAAATGATTTTAAAGCAGTCATTTTATCACTACTTTTTCTGGGACAGCTAGCCTTGAAGCAAGCTAATGGACTTAATTACTTCACTGTGTTTTTAAGAGTTGCTGCCATAAACCCTTTTCCTCCACCTTCAGTTAGGTTGTCTTTAGTATATGCAGTAATTAATTGCCTTAGAGCATGAAGAAACTCCCTTCCTAGTCCACCCTGATGTGTGGGGACAGTGCATGTCTGCCTTCTCGTCATGCTAAGCTTTTTGAACTTGAGCTAAAAGCGTCATCCTTCTAGCATGCAGCAATTCAGTGAAACCTCCTTCATCCTTTGTGCAGAAAACAGTGCTATGGAGTGAGGGAGTATCTTATTCTCCTGCGCTGAATGGAGGGTGGACCAACATGCAGCCTTTAAAAGCAAGCAGAGCTCAGACGATTGCATTGAGATTACAGGAAAATAACCATGAAGACCTGCTTCAGCCACTAAACTTTGGTGGGCTGAAATAAAATACATCTTAATTGTGCTTTTGCTATGCAAACTACATCAAAGCGCCTGAAGTTGCTACTTCCTTATTTTCTATGTACAAGTCATTTTTACTATACCAATGTATTATTTTGCAAGCAGAAACTGTAGTCTACCTGGGTCTGCATTGCCTTTGAATTTTAAACTCAGCACAGCCTTTAATGATCAGGTTGTGACATCAGGCTTCCTAATTAGAGCACTTTCAAAGGTGCATCTTTATTATGGTCCAAACAGCCTTCAGAGGTGAATCAGAGGGTACAGCAATCATAGAGCTGCAAATGTGTGAGAGACGTTATGTTCAGGAATTTGTTCTCCTGGTGATAATTTCCATGTATACTTTTTCTTACTCTGAGTAAAATTTGAAAACAAGGTGATTTTTAAACATCAGCATATTTTTGCTTAAATGTACAATTCATGTTATAATGGGTGATACTGTCTTTAAAATATGAGCTGATTTCTAGTGGGAAAGTTTTAAAATCGAATTTCACTGTCATGTAGATTAAGAGTTTGGGGTCCAGACACGTGCCAAGAAGTTAAAATTTCCATTTTCCTTTTTGGTAGTTTGGTAGTTACTCTCAGGATCAATGCAAGGTTCCTCAAGGGGCACTGAAGTCTACTGACAGTGAGTCTATGCAGTGAAGAAAAAAGTTTATCTTCTGCCTTTGAATAAGTAAATAAACGAACACAACTAAGTGGCAAAAGGTAACAATGAAACTCTTTCAAGGATCAAGGGATTGACCAAGAGACATAATGTGCTGAAGTAGGATTAGGTAATTTCCGTATTTGTAAATTTATGAGTAAAATGAAACTATAATAATTCAGCTTCCATCCATATGGAAATTCCTCAAAATCTTTCACTTTGCATGTTAATAGTGCAGGGGAGGTTTCGTGACAGCCTTTGCAGCAAAGGGCATCCTCGTCAGCCTCGAGCCACGTGCTTGGGAGACCTGGTTGAGCAGAAGCAGGACTGTAAAAGTCTGCAGCTGAGAGCAGCTCAGAGGGAGGGAGCTCATTCTGCTCTTCCCTTGGCCTCCCAGTCCTGTGAGTGTCAGCTAGACTGCTTTGCTCTGCCTGCAAGGAGGCAGAGGTTGCTGAATATTCTGGAGAAAAATTAGGAATGGATGTTAAGGGTGAGTGACTTCCTAGGAAATTCATTTGTGAAGGACATGAGATAGAAGGGTGTGTACCAACCAAGTGGTGAGAGGTAGGTCCTTGTGAAGAGAGAAGTCAGGTCCTGCTCTGTAACAGTTGCGAATCAGAACGTTTCCTCGCTTTACATTAGATTGCAGCTGTGTTATGAGGTTACAGACCCATCAGATATCAAGTACTAGTCATATAAAATGAATCTAGAAGACCGTGGGGTTTCTAAGGATCATATAATGTCCACTGAATGTAAACCCATGGAGTAACTCTACTCTACAAGCTCAGCTTCAGAGGTCAAAAACTGCTAAAGCTATGAAAGCAATCAATCTAGTTGCCCATGAACTGTGTATTCATGACTTCAGAGCATCTCCTAAGCCATCTGCACCTAATCATTGTAAGAATATTTTCACAGTCAAAATTGTGATTGTCAATGGGAAGCATTGACATGAAAGAACTTACGCCACCTGCTTAAAATGTGAAACTGCTTGCTGTTGTAAGCAGCTTGTTAAAACTGCGTTGCATGTCTTCCTCTAGGATTGGAACCAGGATTCAGCCAGGCGGTTAGTTTTGAAGAGAAATAAGTTATCGCAAAAAAATTATGCAAGAAGAAAAATCTCCAATCTCTCATCTGCATTTTTTTTCCTGAAGAAACACATCATAGCAACCATTCCAACACAAAGGCGTATTGAATACGCACGTCCTTGATTTAATATCTCATTCAACATGTCCCTCTGTCCTTTTTCCTTTCAGAGTTCTCAGGAGCTTTTGAAATGTTAAAAGGTGAACCACAGCAAATCAAAACATGAACAGAAAACGCTTTAAAAAATACAATGGGTAAAGACATCATCGCTGCTGAAGGTGACAAAGATCAACTGGAAAATTTTATTTTCTATGCTCCTCTAGCCCTATTGGAAGGCTCTGCTGTGATACATAGCACTGGTTTTAGGAGAAACCGTAATTTTATCTGAACAGATATAACTGATCTGCACCAACTGTAATTTTTTTCTTACACACTTGGGATAAAGGAAGGCAGGATCACTACTCAGTTAAACAGGATAAAACCTCATAGGCATAAAAGCGGTCTCACCCATCAGCCTCTCTGGGATATAGATTGCTGGTTCGTAACTTTTTTTGGAGCCAGCGATGCTGCTGTCATCATCTTAACCCTTCTACTGGCTTCTTGCCTCTCTGCCATCTTTCTGATCATCCCTTACTTCCCTGCCATCAGCTTCAGCAGGACCTCTGAGAAGACCTAAGTAAGGCTAGATACTTTAGATGATGACCCTTGAAAGGAGGAGACATTAAAAGGGAAAGTAAATTAGCTCTCTTAGAATAGAGTTTAAAATAAATTAATTTACTGTTGTACACTTACATTTTCTTAGTTTCACCTAAATCAAGAGGTATTGTATCTATTGAGTCGAACCGACACGGCAGAACTGAGTTAATTGTAATTCCAGTATGAGTGCCATTTATATTTCTTGCTCCCTTTTTCACACGCAGGTGTAAATTTTGGTCAGTGTCATTGTTTTATTTAGGAAACTGCAACAGCAGGGTTGGGCTTTCTTGCCCTTAGCCAGGTTGTTTCAAGTGAATGTCCTGCTTCTTTGGGAAGGTTTGAAAGCCAGCTGCATGGTTAGGCTGTATCTCCCATGCCTAGGAAGGTGGTGAGTAGGAGCTGCTTGCTGTTGTGGAGGCAGGGGAAACAGCAACTGAGCTCTGTGTGCCAATTTAAAAAATGAAGCAAAACCAGACTATAACCAGGGGCTAAAATCAAGGTATGCGTAAATAATCCCGGCTTGGACAAAACAAGAACGTTGTTCTGTTTACTTATTTGTATAGAAATGTTGCAAATTTAATCTAAAGTGGTATTAGAGTTTTATAGCACACTGTGGGCAGGCTGGGATTTCCTGGTAATTCTGCTAGGTAAGGCCATCGCGGTTGGCTTGTATCTCTTTTGCAGGCTCTGTTGTATTCAGGTTGCCAATCTGTTTTGTTCTGCTATTCCCAATGACCTTCCTTTGTAAAAAATTCCTCTTTATAACAGACATGAGTGAATGTAATGATTGTTATTCGATCTTTGTTATTCTTGCAGTCTTTGCTCACAGGTTGTATTTTACAAATCTCTTCATGTTCCTGTTGTTCTTGAATATTCTCCCCTCTGTCTGCATATGTAAGTGCAGTGTCCAAAACTGGATGGTTTGTCTCACTGGGAAGCACAAGTCCAGAACAGAGCCAGAATTTCTTCCTGTTCCTCACAGACAGTATTCCAGCCAGGTTTCAGGATTACATTGCAGCATTTAGCTGTGACCCTCTGCAGTCTCCCTAGTCTTTCTGTTCAGTGCTGAGCAAGTCCATCCCCATACTGTACCTGCACATTTGACTCCTCCTTACATGCAGTACTTGTCCTTCACTTGCCATCTGGTGCACAGGGTCTCCCACATGGTTTCTGGTTCAGGAAAATATCTAACATATTATGACAAAATAAGAACAGAAATCTGAATGCAACCGAGTTAAATTCTTGTCGTTTTAAATTGTGAAATTCTTTCATTTGGGTGCCACATTTGTTCTCTTTCTTTCTGTTGATTTATGATAATGTTTTCTCTTAATTATCCTCTGTTTTCTCGTTGAAGAAAAACAGGCTAAGAATGAGCACTCACTCACTCACTCCAAAAAAACCCCTCCTTGAGCAGAATTGATTTAAATACACCTCAGCGCTGTTAGAGCTCCTAAGAGCCACTTCACAGTAGAGGCAGCTTCTTAAAGACATTGGGCCAGTCCAGGTGCCAGTTTGGAGAGAGATGGGAAATGCCATTTCTGTCTGAAACACGAGGGTAAAATCAGCCGGGGTGAGTCCAGAGTCAGGCAGTGATCAAATTACCTTGCTTTTCTTCTGAGGTTAATATGAGAGAGTCTTTCCAAGAACAAAGTGGGGCTGATTATAACAATGTATGCTAATTACAGAAATGGTTGTGGGGGGAAAAAAGAAAAGAAGAAAAAAAAAGGATGTTGTTCAGTAAAAAACCTACCCTTAAGGCAAATAAAAAGTGAGGAACAGCTAAGGATTATGTTGGAAGAGAAGGGAGGGGAAAAGGATGGTGAAAAAGAGCTCAATAGGAATCAAAAGTGCCACTGTGATGGGGAAAAAAATAAAGGCAAACATAGTCCTGATGTATGTATGGAGCATAACCTGCAACAGGGACAAAGCAGTTGTTCTGCTTTGTGCAGAGGCAGTAGCAGCCTAGCTGGGGTCTGTGTCCTGATCTGGGCAGTGCATTTCAGGAAAGCTGTGGGCCAGCTGGGGGGAGTCAGAAGAGAACAGTAAAATCAAGCAGAGGTCTCGAAAATATGCCCTGCAGTGATAAATTGATATTATTTAGTGTGAATGCAAAAGAAGGGAAATTCGAAAGCAGTCTTCCATTACATGAAAGGCTACTTCAAAAAGGAAGATGGTTTATTCTTTTTGTCCATAATGGGTGGCATAAAATTAATGGATGTAAACTGCGGTAAGGAAGGTTTGTATTAGACATTTGGGGAGACAGGGGGCATTAACAGTTCAAGTAGTGAATGAGTTGCCTGAGACCAATGTAGAATATCCAAAATGGTGGATATACTAAAGCTGAATGTCTCTCCAAAGACTTAAAACAAACATGGATCGGGCATGAAAGAAAGATCTGAGCGTATGTTGGAGCAGGAAATGGACTTGATGACCTGTTGAAGTTCCAAGCAACCTGGCGATTGCTCTGAGATCATTGAAATAGAAGCCTTGACCCTGCTTTTGTCTTAACATACCCAAACCAGCACTGAGCATAGAGAGGAAAAGAGTATCTGTGTGGCTGAGAAGAAAAAAAGTTGACCCTGCCCAAAAGAACGGTTGAAGCGGAAGGTGGGTAGACAAAGGGACACTAATAGCCCAGTGTTTGGATACGCTGAGATTTTTCTTAATGCTTTATCCCTGCAGAGGACATCATCAGGTTGCTCAGTAGTACGCACAGGTACCCATACAATTTTGTATACAAATATGCAGGGATTTTGCTTTCGACTGGATATCATAGTGTATGAAGACAGAAGCTCATTTTGCTCCAATTAAAGTTTTAGGATGCTGATGGTGGGGAGGGAGTGAAACCTTCCCCTGTTCCCATTAAGTTAACTTGTATTTTCCAGTTTTTTGTTTCTATTTTTAATGAGCATAATGGCTGTGCGTACCAAGAGCTTCTCAATGTACTTGCTGATGAGAGAAAGAAAAAAGATTTGGGATTGGTTTTAGAAATCTTTGGATTAAATGTTTCTGTTTTCGAGTGACTTACCTCCCTCTCTGTATACTAACAGTAGATTCACAAAAGCCTTTCTAATTTGCCAGTGGCCTAAGTAGCCAAATTGTATTCTGCTGCCATGCAATTTTATTGCTATTGTATTTTTTTTTTTACCAAATTTTCCAGCATAACCAGATGTGCAAGAAATTTGAGGTGAAAGACCGTGAAATGGAGCAAATACCTCTGAGTTTTGCCAGCTGCTACTTTTGCTCTGTAAGAGGAGCTCTGTAGCAGGGACTCTTCCCAGATGAATAAGCCTGGGAAGAGTTGGGGAGAAGGAAGGCACTCGTGACTTGGGAATCAACCTGTCTTTCTGCAGATCTCTAAGCAAATGACTTAGAGTAGAAAGTACATTGCAAACAGCAATAACAGCTGCCAAAAATACTGGCCCGTGCAGAAGAAGATAGAGACCAGGATGAGTTTTATTCCTTGGGATGCTGAACACCAGCATGGTCTGAACAGTGCTAACCTTGGGGAGGAAGAAGTATGGCTACGCATGTTGCAGTGGGAGGGCGCCTGTGCTGTAGTGTGTGCCTGTTGGCTTTCTAGCTGGCACCACAGAGGTCCTCACTTCTGTACTGAACCTAATTTTTTCAATGATTTTGGTCACCTATTTTCTGTTCTTCAGAGTTATCATCCTGATCTTGCATAATTTTAAATAATGATTTTTAGTAACAGGTAGAAATCATAAATCGGCATATACTCACTCTTGCTAGCAGAGACTTTCCCTTCTCTTCTTCCCAAATAGTGCATTCACGAGACAATGTATGTAGAATGAGTGTCTGGAAGGGGCAAGGCAGATGAAGCAAAGCCTGTGAGCTCACAGTGCCCTCAGCTGTACGCACCTATACTGATGATGTTTTGTAACAAGCCATAACTGCATCTGGGTTTGTGGTTTTCCACAAAATTGTGTCTTTGTCTGAAACGTATCCTTTTATATTTACTGCTTTGGTTAAAATGAAAACCTCTGTTGCATGAATGCTGGAATGAATTTCAGCACAGTGTTTGGATTACTCCCAGAGGAGCAAACCATAAGCAAATCGTTTCTTTAAAGAATCTAGCTTCTCTTAGTTTGTATTCAATTACGTGGTTATTTTCCAGTGGGAGAGACAGAAAAGTTACAGTTATCTCTGCTGCTTGTCTGGCTGCTTTCCTTAATCTGCTTGTAGAGGGCGCTTTAATTCTACCTAGGTGGTTTGTTTGTTTTGTTGAAGCCCGTCTGCCTGGGGTAGGGAGTTACTGGCTCACACCTGAGCAAAAGATTTTTGTATGCAGGCATGTAATTGAGATTATACACCAGCAGAGGCATTCGTCATTGTGCCTCTAATATGCCCCTGCCTCTTCCAGTTTGCAGTAACGGTGCATCTTCACTGCGGGGAAGGGCAGGGTGCTACTCCTGCACATCTCACCATTTCCGGATTTAGATGTGCTCTTTCATGTCAGTAACAGTGCTGCACTTGTTCTAAGAATGCAACCTGTATGTGATTTAGATTACATCTGAGACATGCTATGTCTGTAATGAGAGAGTCTGATCGGGATTCATTAGTCAGGACTACGCTGGCCTTCCTGCTCAGACAGGGGACTCAACCTCTCATCCATTTTTTATTCTTTGTGGTTGGGAGGTAAGAATTTCTCAAGCTGTTTGAAAGATGGACTTTGATTTAATCTTTTTGAAGAGCACTTAGTGCAACTGAGCAATTGGTATGAAGGCTGCATAGTAAAAGAGGAGCAACCTCCTGCCAAATGGGTGTAAAATCCAGCTCGTGTGAAGAGTGCAATGTAACCCATTTTAGCTTAAAAGAACAAAAATACCACTTCTGAAAGATCCTGAACTAGCAGTGCTCAAAAAACATAGTCCTCAAAAAACATAGAGTACACTCCTTAACGATGTGCGCCGTCGTTCTGCAGGTGGATGCAGCTGTAGGCATCTTTACTGACTGATGAAGATGTAATGATATTTATGATCTGCCTGGGGCCATTTTCATACAAAGCTGCTACTCCAAGGCCTCGCCACAGATCTGTTTCTTTTTCTTGCTCCTTTTTGAGCTGACTTTTTGAATCATGATATATTCTTACTGTTCTTTCTTGTTTGCACCTATCTTTTATTTCCGCTTTTGACTTCTTCTCACTTTCTTGCTCTGCCTTAACATTTCCTTCCATAGAAAGGAGAAGTCCAGAGGTGGGGCGCCGTCACCAAAAGTGGATGTTGCTCCAGTCTCCACCAACACGCTACTGTCCCCGCCTTACTGTGACATATAGATATCTATATAAAGGATGATAGCAAAATTATTTAGTTGCATTCTGTTAAAAGAGCATGAATAACATTTTCCCAATTTTTCATTCCTATAGGCTATCACTTTGTGACACTGCAGCAAACTCTGCTGGAGTATGAAGAAGGCTCAGAAGTTCATGTAAGTGTGTATCTTTGCAAATGTGAATTGCAAAGCAGCCGTTAGCTCTCTAGCCCTTTTAAATATGAGGGAGATGATACAACAGAAAACGCTGATGGCAAAGGGATGAGAAGATTGCAGGGGCAGGACAAAGATAAAAATTCACAAACAAGGTTAAAAAAATGCAGCAGGTAAGAGTAAATTGTCAGTGTCTGACTTCTTGGGAACAGTGACGATTTATAATGGCAGTGAATCACCCAGGAGTCTTAGAAAGAACGATAATGCATTGCTGACTTGCTGTTCTTGGTTTCTCTGTTTTTTTGGAGGGGGTTTGCATTCAGCAAGTGTCAGGGCACAGCAAGGGCCGGTGGCTCACTGTTCCCCACCCCAGCGGCTGCAGGCCATGGGGCCTTTGTGTGTGTTAGTACCCTCAGAGCCCTGGCGTCGCGTTTTAGCACACAAATTTTCCAGCATTTTTTTGTTGCATGCTCAGTTTCTGGTGTTTTTAGATGCATTTGCAGATCTATTCTGCATTCCAAAAATAAACAGGGCATTAACTTAAGGTGTGGACAGCTCTGCCTGTGGTAATTGCATAGCCAATTTCAGAATTGCACAAGGTTTACAAAGCCATAAGAAGTTACTAAAGCGTAGCTGAAATTATATAATCGTATGGGCTGGTACCATATTGATAAGACAAAGTATACCAAATCTACTGTAATGTTTTTGTCTGCTGTTCTTAATTAAAGTTTTATCCTAGATTTTGCATATTCCATCGGTAACGGGTTAATTGTGTATGCCCCAGTCAAAGGTATAATGAAGCTATTAGCAGTATGCCTGATTCTGCGTCCAGTACATGCATGAAAACCAAAGAGGAGTTATTTAAGAGGCTACCTTCTGCTGTAGGTTCTGGCTGTTTTGATATTAACTTGAACATTAATGTTATACTGTTGTATATTGGGTAAACAGTTCAGCTTTACTCAACTCTATTTTCCCTTCGTCTTGGCTTAGTGTGACTTTCTATAGGAAAAAGAAAAATCTTGTTTGCCCACGAGCACCGTGGAAGTCAGACGGCCTGCTGCGTATTTTAACTTAGGTGCGAGAAAGTGATTTCTGTTTGAAAAAAGCAAATCACCGGGGAAGCGCACTGCTGTAAAGTCTGTCGATGCAATCTGCCAGAGAGCATAGGATTTGGGCTTGGAAAAATCTCACTGCAGTAATCCATTAATCCACAGAATTACCTGGAAGGTTTTCAATACAAGGAAGTAATTAGACGAGATCCCAATTTTTAAATTTGTATTTAACATTTATGGCTATTTATGGTACTTTATTTTCTTTTATTCACTGCCCTCTAGAGGTCTTGCAAATGAAATTAGACTACGGAAAAACAAGGTTGCAGCAATGACTGTCTCTGGCTGGTGCTGCTGTGTGCTGGCATATACAATGTTTTAAAATAACTGCATAGATGCTCCTAGAGCTAAATGCTGTTTTCCACACTCACTAGGAAGGGAAGAAATATTTACAGTGGGAGAAGTTCAGGTTTTAGTGTAGTGACTGGCGGTGCCAGCTTTTATGAGTACAAAAGCAACTATATGACATTCCTCTGTAACAGCCTACCTGCTTTATTACAGGTGATGAGACTTCTAGCATAAAGTTATCGGTGTATCAAATGTTTGTCCATTTATCCCTTTTTAATATTTTCTTGTCAAAAGCATTTTCAGGGAGAGATCATCTGTATAGATGAACTGCAGAAATGCTTCTGAACCTAAAACTCTTGCTCTTAGTAACAGAATGGATGAGGCCCAGAGTCCTTTTGGCTTCGTGTCTCCCAGTTGGGCTCTGGGTGCCCCCGCAAGGCATTTCCCTCTCCCGGAGAGTCAAAACGACTGTCTCTTCAGTGGACTTTCCTTATATGTGATGAATGTGAAGTGTACCCTGCAGCACGTCCCCTTGTAGGGATGTTCAGGAATCACTCTCCTCTATCTGGCTGCCTGCTTTCATGAAGTGATTTGCATCTTAATAGCTTTGATACTGCTATCAAAGATTTTTTGGGGAAGGGCAAAAAGGCAGTAGCATGGTATGATTGTGAACCTCGCTTCTTGGAGAAACCCAGCTGAAAACAGAAATGTTGTCTTTAAAGTACGGCAAGACTTCAGTTCAAGTTTTGCTGCACCCACTGGTGCTTGGTATGAATCTGAAAGATTAATATAAATTCATATCTAGCTCTTTCACCCTTTATTCAGTGGCAGTTGTCACGTGTATCACTCAGCAGAGATGCCTGCAATCCCATTGCTTAGCCAATTAAGAAAATGGCAGCACTTCCTGGCTTTGTGTTTTATTGAGGAAAACACTGTTCTGTACTTCTCCAAGTCTGCTTCTGCGAGATGTTTTTTAAGACATTGTGTTTTATCTTTGAAGTGAAGCAAATTAAAGCTGGTTGGAGCAACATCAGTGTCCTCCCCTGGCGGAGGAGGACCAGACCCAGGGAGGAGCAGCCTTTAGCAGAGCCCTGTGCTGGCCCAGGGGCTGCTGCTGTGCAAACGACCAGGGAGGAGCCTGCTGGGGGATTTTTTGCATGGACTAAAGTGCGTTATAGGGTGAAACAGTTAGTGCTGGGGACCCGACATCCTCCCAACATGTACAAGAGATTTTGTGCAGACTGGCTCTAGCCTGGTCCCCTGAAGTGGCTGTCCCTCGGCAGCTGGAATGGCCACAATATTCCTGGATTTCATAGTTTTATCCTCCAGGAATCCAGTTTTTATGCTCCCAGACCTCTCTGCAGTGCACACCAGTGTACTGTAAAGTGGGGACGATGAGGACAGTCACTTCAAAAGTGTATGTCTGACCTGAACTATAGCACTCTTGTAGAGACACCCTTGATGTATCAGTATCTCTGTCCTCAACAGAAGAATAAGATTAATCATGGATCTCTGATGCAGTAATTATGTAGTCTCTGTAGATTTATATATGATACTTATCTCCATGATTTGTCTCTCCTGTGTACATCCATAAATTTATTTTCCCTGTTCAAGATACAGTTATAGATAGTTTTATAGACTCTGTGATTCGAGCTTTAGTTGAATTGTATCTCAGCACTGGGCCGTTCCTCCCCAAAGTGAATTTGTTTCTAAATTATACTCCCTAAAGGAGAGAAATCTTGTCAGCTATCACAGTTGTATAGCGGCACAAGTAAAGCCACAGAGATAACTAGAGCTGGCTCGGTTCACCAGTGGTGGGTGCCTAAGTGGGCACCCAGAATTAGTTAGCAGTTTTGGAAACTTAGCTGTGGGTGATGGATATGGAAAATAAATCTACATAGATGTGCAGCTTTGCATTCTTCTTCTTAATTTTCCAGTTGATTGGGGATTTGGTGTATCACAGAAGAATTTGTCTTTCTTGATATCAAAGTCTTGAAGCGCGAATAAGCCACTGCAAATTGTCACAGCAAAATGTTTTATTATTGATGAGATTTGTGAGATTTAAACAAGGAAGGAGCGTTGAAGCATTTGCCTTCTTACAGGAGCTTATGGTCACAGAAATTAGTGTAAGGAAAGCGTGAGATACGTAGGGAGAATTACTCCAAATAACTATAGGTAATAACAGTACGAAAAGATAGAAGGGTCAGATGGGTACATTTAGGATGCAGGCAGATACAGGAGAGAGGTCTGTACTCATGAGTTGTGGACCCGTTGGGGGAATTTTCCTTCCTGTCTTCAGTGTCTTCCCATATGCCAGGTCTTTTCCTTAGCGGCTGCTGTTGGAAGATGCTCTACTGGCATACTGTTCTCTCAGCTTCTTGGTTGCCCCTCCGCCTGACCCCATGCACTATAACAGTACCGGGGAAGACCAGCTCCTGAATTCTGGTACTGCTTTTTGTTGCCTCCTTGAAGCCCCATTTGCATGCCTGGGCTTCCCGTTGTCAGTTAGGAATGCTCTGCCTTCATCCAAATGATGACCATCCCAGTATTTGGCGAGAAACGTCTTGGTTTTTTATATTGCTGCACAAATGTAGTCAAGTTTTCTGAGGGCAAATGTTGAGAGGTGGATAATTTTGTTATGTGTTAGCATCAATCTGAAAGGGTCTACCAATAATACATCAACTTAAAGCCAGAGCAGGACAAAACAGCTAGTATCTGTTAATTGCAGTCTATTTGATTTTTGGATCAGAACTTATTTTTGCAGGTAACAGAGGAAGGTCTAATTTTGTTCTCATTTTCCCCAGGTAATTGTCTCAGTTGAGGTACCTTTCCCACAAATACATTGCTCTTAGCATTAATTGTACCTGCAGATGGCTTTCCTATACAACTCCCTCTCTACATGCCTATATGTAATGATAGGGTAGTATAAATCCTAATGTTTTCATTAAAAGATACAACAGAGGTAGATTAAAAGCAGTTACCCTTCACTGATCAGTCAGCTCATGAAGAACTTCACCACACAGCTGCAAAGTAGTGACTGGCTGTTTGTGGCGCATTTTCTGTAAGTAGGTCCGTTACAAAGCCATCGCTGTAGATGCAACAAGCTGCTACCTCGTCAGTAATGTCCCAACACTGCCTAGCTGTATGTTACATGTGTACATGTACCCTTGCTGGGTACCCACACTGACTACGCAAGTGCCTATAATAGAGAAAAGGACACTGCTGTGTACCTTGACAGAATATAATAGATGCCTTGGAATGGCGCACAGCATCATTTAGCAGTTTCTTGACATACGCTCATCTGGGATTTACAAAAGAAAGCTTCATAATTTCATATATGTATATGTATTTATGCATTGAAATAAAACGCATCAAGAAAATACAGTTCTCCTAAATTCCTAACCTCTTGGAACTGTAATTCCTTACTGAGTCTTTGTTTAATATGGAAACAGAGCGCTAAATAGCTTCAGTAATGCCTAGCTCACTTGGCCATTGATGCTTTTTTTTGTTTTGTTGTCGCTGCTTAAGGCTCTAATTAATACATAAATATGCGATTTGCCACATCTCAGTTGAGGTTATTCAGGATGCGTAGCAGAGAATCTGTAGGCAAGGGGAGGGGTGGTGTCCCCATCACAGCCAGAAATAACAGCCTGGCAGGTGTGAGCAGGAGCCTAGGTTAGCTGGTAAATGTTCAGCTATGTGGGTACAGAGCGACTGCAGGTATCAGGACATTTGCTTGGGCTCTCCTTTATTCTCGGCAGTTGTATAGTCAGAAATAAAAAACCTCCCAGTACTGGAGCTGGGATTATATCTGAATATAATGGGATTATATCTGAATAACCTCTTTCTCTTTCATTACCATTCTAAAGGTCTGCTTTTCTATCAGTTCTCTTTGATTGGTATTTAAAAATGCTACTGGATTGTTTACCTTGGTGGAGACCAAGATAATGCTTGGACTACTTGAATGACTTGACTATTTGGAGCAATTTCTCAGACCTGAGTATTGGCTGAATTGATTTGTCTAGAATCAAAGAGAGTTTTATTTTTTACCTAAATGGGAGCAGAATTACAGCAAGGTTGATTTTCTCACAAGTCAGCTTTTCTGCTCCGTGATTTAGTCCCTCCTTTGTGTGTGGCTCCAATGAAGGCAGCACTCACTGATTTCTCTCCCCAGTTGCTGCTCCTGTGTTCAATGCCTTGGCTGTGATTGCCAATGAAATTGTCACTTAGTACTTGCAACACTGGTGACTTTTATGCTCGTTAACAGTTCAGTGGAGATTACCAAACTGGAATTGGGTATTTCCTTCAATTTGGGAATCTTTAAATGGTCCCTACTCTGGGAGAACAGGCCCGGATGCATGCCTTCCCTGCGCTCAGTACCCCCAGCAGCAGCTCAAAGTGCTTAAATTGCATTTGGCAGAGTTTTGATAAGGGCGTCCAGCATTTGAATAGCGCAGTGCATCATTCCTGACTGCTTTCATGTGATGCTGTGCAAATGTTTGGGTTTTTTGTTTTGTTCGGGTTCTTAAGGAAAGGCTTTCATTTTTAACGCTGTAGGAATTTAGCAGGAATCCCCATGCTCGCAGGGTTCATGCAGGTATGGTGGAGCAGCCTCGCTGCAGTCTCTGCTCCCAGAGACAGAACAGCAGGTGCTTGAGGTACTTTGAGGGGAAGTTCTGCAGAGCCCAGGAGGCTGTTTGCCAGCAGCACCCTGTCTGCACGCTACCTGCCCTCAGGCCAGCTGCCTCCAGAGCCCTCGAGCTGTTGGGCACTGTAGCACATAACAGAGAGCCCAGCCTGCCCTGCTGCATGACTGTTGGTAACTGAAGATCAGAGTTGCTTTCTCCAGACAGAATTATTATCGGCAGCAAAGCAGCGAGGTGAGAGGTTCTAGCTCCTGTTGAGCTCAGAAACAAATCCTGCTGGATTTTGGTCAGTTTAGGGACTGCATGGTTTTGGAGACTCAGGCCTTGTGGCATCCATCACTTGTTCCCGTGCGCTCTGAACAGCAGCAGCTCTGAAGGGGCTATGCTGTGCAGCCGGCTTAGCAGGAAATGAGGGACAGCTGGGTGAAACCTTTGCGGTTGTCTTAGATTATAAGACACTGTTAGTAATATCTCTAGGATGAAAATGACACAGATATTTCCAGACACATAATTTACTTGGTCAATTTGTTCTGCAACCTTTTTTTCAGGTGCTGCTAACTGCAAATGTTCAGGCCAGCCCCAACTGTGAAAGCGTGCAGAAATCCTAGGCTGTATGGAGCTGCAGATGCTTAGTGTTTTAGTCTGGGGCTGGATATTTTCTTAACTCTTCAAAGTTATTTCTCACACTGAATGGCTGTTATGTGAAGCAGGTAGCTTAGAAGGGATACAGCCATCTGCTGCTGTGTTTTCCTTCATTGTCTTAGAAGTGCTAGGGTCTCCTGCACCAAGAAAATTACCCGTGGTACACAGTAGTAACACCAGGTTGTCTACAGGTGGCAACATAAATTTGGAAGTACAATGTGGTAGAAACTGGTCCATTCAGGTGTTCTCCGTTAATAGCTATTTGTTATAGGTTTGTTATAGAAACAGCAGGGAGTGTGCAGAAATTTAAGAAAGCGTGTAGTTTCAAGGTATAAATCAGACATATAATCGTTTACTTACATGGCATGAAAAATATAGGCAATGCTGAACAACCGTTACTTAAAAGCATTTGGTATTAAATTGAAATGGAAAGATGTTGTCATGTCTTCGCTGAAGCTCAGTGGCACACGCTTGGTGGTGGTAGTGTAGAAATACAGTTTAAGTCTTGCTATAGCAAAGAGGACTTGGACAAGAGGGCAAAGTGTTTCTCAAATACTGTTCTGTTGCTAGTTAGAGACTGAAGATTCACGCAGCTGAGGACAGGGGAGATATGAGGACAGATTGTTAGGATCAGAAGAACAGTAAAATGGAATTAAGCCTACGTTTGAGTGGAAATCAGAGGAGTGCATTTATGTAATGAGAAACAGTGATATGCTCTGGCTGCACCATTTTGCAGGAACAGATGGGTTAGGGTGTGTGCAAAGTCCAGTGCGATGCACTAATGCAGAGCCACCGGGGTTTCTCCTTTGCTATTTGCACATGATGCATGGAGTAGTGCTCATACAACTGTTTCAGCGGCCTCATATCCAGATAAATGGGAGAGTGTGACTGAATGGTGATCGAGTGCTCTTTGCTCTGCTGGCAGTTACAGGAACAAGGACTGGCAAACAAGGACTGCAGCAGTTGGAGGATGAGTTCATCCAAGGTCCTTATCAGCTGTTCCTGCCTGTGGCTCCTCTGCAAGCGAGATCCTCCTGCTGGTCTCCACACCCAGACCCCAAGTGCACTGCCAGGAGGGCCTGAGGGGCTGTTGCCTCCCCAGAGTCTTTCCACAGAAGCCTTTGGGGCAGCCTGTTTTACTCTCCTGCTACGGTTCATGAATATCATGAATGTCCTTTTTGTATCCACCCTACAGTGTCTTTGAATTTCCTTCAAAGCCTGGAAGGATGAGTGCAGAATCGTCTTCGTGTTACTGGGAAGCTGGGGAAGATAAGGAGGTGTTCAGAGATTTAGACTAGCAAGAGGCTTTTACTGCATATCAGTTTGGCTAAACATGCCTCCTGAGATGAGTAGTGCTGAAATGCACAAAGCAATGTTTTCTGCAGACTGTCTCAAATCAAGGGATAGCGATGGGAGAGACAAGTGCTGGGATACGATACACGTTTTCTGGGTCCCTTGCTGTGTGCTTTGGCAGTCGAGGTACAAAATACTCCTTTACTGGTGCGGGTTGTTTTTTTTTTTTTTTTTAATTTCTTGGGGTTTTTTTCCTCTGAATTTTGGAATCTCAAGTTTAAGCAGAGAAATAGCAAAAATTGTTTTTTAAGGAGAAGCTTTAAAAAAGAATGGGCCAAATTCAGAGCATTGTGGAGGTTAGAGTCCTTTCCATTTTATTTCGTTATGCTACTTATGACGTGCGGAAACAAACTTCACAACTCAAAAGAGTTATAAAGCAGGTATGTTTATTACGGCGCCGGATGCACGGGGGATCATTCCACCTAACGTGCATACCTACTGCAGTTCATTTTGACATTTATACAGGAAAGTTAACACACCACCCCTATCTAATACATAATCATTAGTCTAACTAAGCATCCTCTTCTTCCATTGGCCTGTATNGTTAGTCCTTGAAGTTCTACTGAATTGTATTCTTTTAGAAGGTTCTTGTTAATGAGGCATTCATTGCTAAGACTTTCTTATCTTCTAGCTTTTGTTCAAGGTATCAGCGTGCCTTAGTTGGGGCCTAGGCAGCTTGCTCTTCCCAAAAATATGGGTATGGGCACAAGCTGCAAGTTTTAACCCTTTGATTATTTACAACACTTAGAGTTCCTTCTCAGTCTATATATATGAACAGGAGGGAAGACTACAAGTATATGACCCAAGGAAGAATGGTATTAGGTATAGAAATGCATGCGCTGAACTAGGTTGCTTTTTTGTGTACCTTTTGCTACCTCTTGTTTTACAGATCCACTTCGGTGGCTTGGCATACAGCGTTATAACCATCCCAACTTAGATATCTTTCTCCAGCAAAGTAAAAAAGAATTTAAATGTGAATATTCATACTTGGGGGAGAACCTGAGAAGTCTTAAGCATTCAGATTTTTCAGGCAGAAGTGTCTGAAAGAAACTAAAGTTTCACCAGCTTAGTCTGTCTTCTGAACTTCCTCAAATCGAAGTCTTGAAAGTTTTCTTTGAATGAAGGTGGAAAAGCCATTGCTGAAAGGCAGGAGGCCTGTGAGGGGAGATAAAAGGGAACAGCATGAGCTGCATTACTGGGTTTAGGCTTTTGAATGTATTTAGCTTGTTTAACTACCAGTATAAACAAAGTCATGGGATAATGACAGCATCCTTAGATGTTGGTTAAGGAATAGTCTTTGTCAGAGCTTTTAATGTAATGAGGTGGTGACATCGCAAATAGTCCATTCACCATTTGAAGAAGATCTGCACAGAACAGGGGTGGGTGTCAGCGAGTCTGGTTATCTCTGACTGTTACAGCAATTCCTGATAAACCCGTGGGGTTGATTAAGTGGTGAAGTTGTTTCAGCCCAACCCATCCTTCTGTTTTGGTTGGTTTGCTGGAGCATTTTGTTTGAGCCGTTAACATCTCTGTCCCATTGCTTTCCCTGCCTCCGTGGTCATACAGCTACGTATCATGCCAATAAACAAAGAAACATGTCTTTCAAGCCCAAGGTGATCCCAGCTGTTTGAGCAGAGTAACAACTTTAAAGAAATCAAAACAGTTAAGCAAGTTAAATAGCTTATTTTGTGCATGAGCATTAATGACTTAGCCACAAAAAAAAAAAAAAAGGAGAGGGAGGAGGGAAAAGAGCTTGTAGTTCTGCTGACAAATGACAAATATGTTCAGCGTAGTCTTTGGAGTGAAACTTCTGACTCCCTCAATTTAATAAAGAACTCAAAAAACTGTGACTGTAATTCTGTACTGCACAATTCATTGGTATTAGAATTTAATATGTATTCAGTCTATTCATTTTTGCACCTGTGAACCACAAAGTATGTTGTTTGTGACAGATGTGAAAGAACCTCTGTATTTCTCCATAGCAGAAGATTTCTTTCAGTAATTATTATGGGGCAGTCAACAAGGACATGTAGTTTTTAGAGGGCAAGTTTCAATTTTTTTTTTTTAGTTTCTTTTTGCATTATTTTAGTTACTAAAAAAAAAAAAAAAAGCTGAATGCAGCACAGTTATGAGAGATGTAAGAAAAGATTTTGTGCCTGTGGTATATTTTTTCCAAACATTTTTCTCATACCATGTGCCTGTCTCTCTATAATAAAATGTAGTTCAGGAACTGTATTGTTTAAAGTAATTCTTTCCTGAAGTAGAATATTTATTTTATGAGTTGGCAAAAACCTGCTTCTTATCGCGTTGCATCTTGAATTACATAGCTGTTGTTTTTCAGACCAAGAAGCTTTAAGAAGTGCCAGAAGGGTGAATTATTTCAGGTATTATTAATGCACGGGGCAGTATGAGCAACTAGACAGAGCTTTGGACTGGTTTCAGTTGTCAGCTCTACCAGCACTGGCCCGCTGCGGGGACTCTGCACGTCACGACATTTCCCTGGACCCCAGTTTTTGCAGCTCCTGCAATGTCAGAAATTACATTGTTCTTGTTTGAAAAACACTATTTAAAAACAAAGTGTTGCTAATAATAATTGCAACATTCAGAGCAATACAAATGGCTTTTTATTATGTTTTGACAGCTCACTGTGACTTAGATGTTTTAAGCTCTTAATGGTCTTTAGGTGAAGACTATGGTCTGCTTATCATATAGTACCTGTATTTTAAGTCTTAGCAGTAAGGCCAGTATATAAATGAGCACAAAAATGATCTTTTTTTCTCTGCAGCTAAAGACAAGACAGCGTAATTTTGCTCTTTATATACCTGCCCTACAGATAAATATTTAACTTAGTCCCCAGGTTTGTTCATGCAAGAAGAGGATTGAATTATATTGGTTCCTCTTCTCTGCTGTCCCAGTTGCTTCCCTCTCACTGACTGTGTTCTCTTGCCCTAATGTTTTCTAAATTCTTTGTGTGTCTATCTGTCTAACATTTCCAAGATGCAATGAATATTTGAAGCCTCAAACAGAAAGCTGAGTTTTAATTAATAAACTATTTCAGACCCACTCTTCACCAGTAAAATCCATGAAGTCCTACTAATGACAATTAACTTTATGTAGGTTAAAGACAGAGGGGAAAAAGGTAAAAAACCCCTTCTTGAACTACACGTAGCCAACGTTATAGTTTCAGTAAATCAAGAAAATTGTTTCTTGATGTTGACATTTAGTGTGCTTAGTAATTCTTTACTAGAAATTACAAGGAACAATTTCCTGTAGGCTAATGTTAAGTTCTCTAATTTATTGTTGTTAGTGAGTATTTTATTTTCATTTTCCGTGTTGAACACCTGAGAACATATTGGAATAAGGATTAAATTACAGCAGCCTTCTGTGCTGGCTCTCTTGAAGTTCCCCTTTCATTCTGGCTGAATTTGTCCAAACTTTCACAACTGGCGTTTTGGGGAAAATAAAGTGACAGATGGGGCGGCTGCCGTGTTTAAAAGACAACCAAAGCACCTCACGCAGGAGAAAGGTGGGGGTTTGCCTTTTCATAGGTAATGAATTGCTTTTTCTACTGTGGGGTAATTCATCTGTGTATGCGTTGGTATGGGGGGAGAAACAAATGAAGGGATCAGGGTGCCACCTGGTTATGACTGAGGAACTGGAGCAGCCACGGTGGCTTGGGGAGGTGCGTGGAGGCAGACAGAGCAGCCTCGTGTTCGGTAAAGACCTAAGGAACAAAACGTGCCAGGATGGTTGTTGGAGGCCTTGGCCTTTATTAAGTCTGATTCATTAACCTGTGCTGAGGTTAGGCTTTTTCAAAATTTAATTCTCACTGTGGCTTAACGTACTAAACAACCTATTCCCCCCCTGCCCCCACCCCTCCCCGAGGTCCCTAGGGTAAGAGCCTGGCTATTTGAATCAAACCAGTGGAAATTAGGCAGGCAGGAGAACCTTTAATGGACTGGGTTAAACTTTGTATCTTTTAAAATACTATTTAGGATTTCTTCTTTTCAGATATAAATGTGGGGATTCCCTTCCTAATCTTTGTTTACAGTTTTGAAATTGTATATTGGTGCTAGGGACCTTTCATACTCCAGAGAGACCATGCAGCAAATGATCTGCTCAGGCAAAGGTTAGAGTTAGAGGCTTGTTTCTCAGGGGGGCTCTTTCCTGTTGCAGTTCAGTGAAAGCCAAGATTTCAGTCTGAGGTTTTCACTCATGAGCTTTATTTTACAAAGTGAGCAGACCTTTAGCTGCCTTCCCCCCCCCCCCCCCCCCCCCCCACTC
>WAAD01012663.1:51966-95838 GCA_013389945.1 Fregata magnificens | reverse complement strand
CCCTCCCCCCCCCCCCCCCCCAATTGATCTCACTTGCTATGTTTGTAAAATAGGTGAGTAGGCATAAGCTGTGGTCATTAACTGCAAAATGTAGGCAACACATCAGAAGAGCTAATTATTTGGTGCTTTATTTTATATTCTACCATGCTAAAAAAACACATCATTGCTCCATTTTACATATGCCTGGCTCTTACGGAGACAAAAGTTTGGGCTTACGCTAGGTAAGGTTCATACTATGGAGCTCAGTATTGATGAAAGAGATGGTGAGAAAGTCGTATCTACCAACCTCTTTCTCTAAGACAAATCCTAAGTGCATTCTTTGATATTTCAGTTTTACATATAAACCAAGGCTTACCCAGTTTCATGCTCAATCCAGCTCAAACGTTGCTCACTGCTAATAAACTCTTTTCTTTCGGTAAATAGATTGCTGCTGCTGATATTATTTAATTTTACCCCCATAAAGTTGGGGGGTTTAGTTATGTAACAGGATATGAAAGAGGCACGATACAGAGTTTTCCTTCCTCAGAGAATAAATACCAAATTTCTCTTTGAAGCTGGAATCAAAGCGAGAGAGTCTGCAACTGATTTGAGAAATAGGAAAGACAGGTATCCTGCATGAAAGTAAAATCGGAGTTTTGGCGTTGACAGATACATATTTTTCTAAATACTTGTGTTTCCCTTTCTTGTGATTTTCAACTGATGTAAGCCAGTTTTATTCACTCCAGCGAGCCAGGGTCTTCAGGTAATGGATTTCTTTGTTTACGTTGCAAAGGAAATTCAAATAGACTGAGTAAAGATAGGATCCATTCTAACACATCATCTTTAGCACACAAAGGAAAAAAATAACGTCAATAATAGAACCTAGGACTTCTAAAAATATGTTGAGAAGTGCTTGATCAACCTAGAAGCTTTCCCTTGGACACTAAAGAAAAGGATGCATCAGGAAAATCTTCCTTTCTTCACTTTTTGGTGACTGGCAGTTTTGTGCTAGCCTGGTGAAAATTCTCAAGTAATGCTTTCCTGTGGGAATGGCTGTGGAAAGCAGCTTTTCCACTGTCTCTAGTCTCTTGTGAAAGTATTGGGTGAAGCATGGGCCTTAGAAAACATCCATCTGTAAATAAGAGAACACTGCTTTTATTTTGGAGTTAAAGTAAGATCATTGCATTGATAAAGATGGTGAGATGTATATTTTTATGTGATGATTGCATTTGTTTAGTATACTTTGGTTTTAATTCACTGTTGAAAGCAGCAGTTTTGCTGGTGGATAACAGTGCACTCGCCAGTTCTGGAGAACTGGAAACAGCTACACTTTTGCAGAATTGGACATTAATGAGTGTTTAAAAATGCCACGATATTGTGACACTTCTGCATATTCTTCTAAATATTGAAAAAGAGATTAATATTTCCTCGGTGGCATCCCAAATCTGTGCCTTAACAGTATATTTAATTCCAAGCTCTCCAGATGTAAAAGAGAAATATAAACTCTGGCCTTTTTTTTCCCCGTTAGCTGTTAGCCCCGAGATTGCACTGGCTTCCTGTTGCTTTATTGTCTTAGTGGTTTTTACATTACTCAGTCCCATGGTGGTTTTTATGCGGCAATTTTTGCCTCAAATTCTCTAGTCCTCCCCTCCTTTTAGCTTAACTGTGGTTACTAGTTGTTTGAGTCAAAATAATATACAGCTGCAGGCTTGCTTATAGCGTTCTAAGTACCTTTTGGCTTGTTATGGCTATATTTTGCCTTTCCTAGGATTAAGAGTCAACATCACCACTTCTGCTATTTCTTTCAAAAAACAGAGATTTGAAAAAACCCCTTGGGCTTCCCTTTCAGAAACAGGTTACATGCTGGGAGCAGTGCTGCGGAGAATGCAGATTTCCTACACCTCCCACTTTCCATCTTCCTCCTCGTATCTGAGAGCAGACCTGAAGAGAGCTCAACCTCGAGCTTCAGAGGAGTTGAAGGAAAGTCGTGAGTACTGTGGTTGACAACCTGTGGATGCCACACGTGTCTGAGACAGCCCTGTGGCAACTGGTAGAAATATGTACAACTTTGTATAAGTTTGTTGTGCCAAAAGATGGGTCTATTCATAGCAGCAGAGTGCTGTATCACTCAGGCAGGCCAAGTTAATCAGGAGTACCCCACAACACGCTCATCTATTACCTCCCTAAGTTTTGTGTCGTGTCCTGTCTACCTCCCCTTGACTACGGAGTGTACCACTGCCTCTGCCCTGGATTTGTAGTGTTCTGCTGGGGATAATGATGCCTGGCAATGCAGCTTTAAATCTCACAGTTCTTCTCTCACAGGTTTTACATAGCTTCCACATCCGTTTTTGGACTTCTGACCCCCCGAAAGCAAATAATTATAGTATAGTATTCAGGTTTCTTTTTTTCAGATGATTAAATCGTTTGGGATATGAGATGGAAGGGTTCATTTATGTAATTCTGGTTTAATTAAAAGGAAAAAGCATCACTTCAGCAAATTATGATTTTATAGCACTGCCACAGTTATGTTCAGACTAGGGTATACGTTTGTACTCTGGATACAGGAAAATGTTTAATGACAAAATCTTACCCTGTTGATGTATAAAGAGGGCCTAATTTTTGTCGGTAGGACATCTAATTTATTCCGTGCTGAATTTCCACTATTTGACCAAAAAAAAAAAAAGGGAAGGCTTTTTAAGTCCATTATATCATGCTGGTGATAGGCCCATTAGAGCTATATACACTTTCATTTTAGTCATGCTATTAGTACTGTGCTGGTGGGTAGAGAGGCAAATAGTCCTTGCACAGCTTATACCTTGGTAGAAAGTGGAAGGAAGCATATACTAGGGGACTATTGCAGACAGCTTATGACCCTTGATTTTGCTTTTCAAATGTGTTTATTCTCTCTTTGGAACTGTGGAGGAGGCTTTTTCCTTGGGATTGGGTATCTTGATAAGAATGTAACAAATATTGAGCACTGAAATAATAGCAAGGGTGATACATGTTCTGTGGCTGTTTAGGACAGATAGTTTCTATTTTAAGGGAAATAGTAGCCATTTTTTTCATCTTATTTATATGATATTTTATTTGTTTGCCCAGTGCCTATAGTTTTCCACTAGATTTATAGAGGGCTACACAGTTAGTTGTTAGTTTTATTCTACAGTCTTCTACATAGGAGACATTTCCATCTTCACTGGAAGGCAAAAAAAAAAAAATCTGTTTCCACGTAGTGAGGAGGTTTGGTGCAGACAGCAATACACAGGGGAAAAAAAAAAGAAACTAGAGCTTACCATCAGATGTAATGAAAAGTCTGAGTCATGTTATCAAAATCATCTGATTTTTAGCTTTGTTTGGCTTCTTGGTGCTCTCAGTGTGCACACTAGCTTAAAATTGCCAGAGGGGTTTTCCCTACCAGCTCTTTGAGAGCAGGAGGAGGTGAAGTGGTGCTAGGAGAGCTCCGACTAGGGAGCAAGGAGAGTGCAAAACAGGCTGCAGACCTTAACGTATGTACGAAAGGTAGTGTGTGACGGGAGAGAAGGGTTGACTTTGTTGGAGCCTGGGCCAGATGTGGAGACAGCACTTGTGTGACAGTAAGGTGGCTTACATCAGAAATCACAAAACTTATGTAAGAGCAGGCAGTGCTCCAAGAAGTTTTAAAACTACGTTTCAAGGGATGAAATCAAGTACACGAAGAAAAGAGCAAAGAAGAAATACAGGCATGTGGATGAGAAGGACAAATATAAAAGGGCTGTATTCATTGCAATGGAAATGAGTTATTACAGGTTTGATTTCTGATTTATGAATATTAATTTTGAAGGAAGACAAAAAGATAAATGAGGTGCAGTCAGATGTCTCTACAAATGCGAAAAGTTTAGCAAAGAAAACAGGAAACAATGTAAGAAGAAAATACATTTTGAAGTAGTTAATTAAAATCTAGCTCGAAGGCAGTAGTAAAAGGGCAATGGATCATGATGGTCAGCAGAGAAGTCCCAACCTATTAGTACTCATTCAAAGAGCTCAGTCCTGCTGATAACTAGACAATGGGTTTGGCCCTTGGCACCAAGGACGTGTCAGGTCCTCCCTGCGTTTTGTAGTAACCTGTGAAATTGAGAAAGTAGAGGTGGGTAAAGGAGATAAAGCAGAATTTTACAAGAAAAATATTTTTGTGTTCTGAAGGGAGAGCATAATATGTTGAAAGGTGATTGAAGTATTTGACCAAGCACAGACTAATAATGTTCAAGTTAGAGAAGAAAACATTGCCGGGGAAGAAGGGAGGTGAAGGGATAATGGGGAATGCCACCTGGCAGCGATACATGATAGCACACAAGTGGTCTAACTGTAGTATTGGTATTGAGTTGCCTTTTTGCTGTGCATATACTTTAATAAGAAAGAACACAGTTAGACATCAAGTGTATGAGAAATTGTTTGCAATGTAAAGATGAGAGTCTCTGGAAGAAGTGACCACAACCAGTGGAGAAAACAGACCAGAATTTGGGAATTCCAGAGGTGTGGCACGCTGCTGTGAGATGGAGGGGGAGGTTCTCAAGGACTCAAAGCGGCTGTTAAAAAGACAAATGGAGGGTATGAATAATAGTTTTCAGGGCAGAGGATGGTTGCCTGTGGATTCCCACAGGATCTTACACTCCTCTGAAGTTTGTTGTTGACGCTAAATCTTTTAGCATAGTGATTGCAGAAGAAATTTTTGGTCCTGAGCACCTGTGTGAGGAAACAGCAAATGCCATGGTATCCAGTGCAGATAAAAAAGTGAACTGCTGCTGCCCTGAGGTAGAGAGCAATGGCAACAAAGGTGATCAAAAGTGTGGAAGGGCTTACAAGGAATGACAGCAGAGGCTGGCACCCTTGAGTCTGGGAAAGTGAAAACTGCATGCCATATGACAGAATCATGAAATCCTGAATACAAGAGTTAGGGAGCACGCAGTGAACCTGGAAGATAAGATGCCAGAGTCAAAATAAACAAGAGAAAGTAATTCCTCCCATGTGTGTAGTTACGTTGCAGAGCTCCTTGCCTTGAAAGCTGCTGTCCAGGTTGGGCCTCAGAAAGTTGCCTGGATGGTGTCGTGAAGGGAAAATCCATCACGGGCCAGTAACCGTGAGAATATAACCTCAGCTTCTAGAAGTCTTAATAGCAAGTCGCTGGAGATTATTTCTAGGAGGAACCCCTATGTGCTTTCCTGTTCTTACTCTCTTCCCTGGGTTCGTGCTGTGGGTGCCCAGCAGGCAGAGCATGGCTAGGCAGAGCTCTCCTCTGAGCTGCTGTGGCTGTTTCTCCATTTATGTTTTAATAGTGCAATTAGCAATTGATGCAAATAAATGTAGTACATACAAGTTCTGAATCTTTACCAAGTATCTTCAAGCAATAGCTTAAATTTATCTTCTGTCTCGTAGGGCGATGAACTTGATGTTATCAGGAGAATTTATGAGACAATTGTAATTTGAAAAATGAGAGAATTTGTTCAGTAGAAGATTGGGATTAAAGCAAGGAACGATTCAATACAGTAACTGAAAGCTTGACGCCTGTACAGCGTGATAGGTAGGAAAGCTGTTACAGTGATTAGAAATTCATTTGGGAAAGTATCAAGGACTGAACATTGTGAAGTCGTGCAAGATAAAAAGTATAGGAACGGAATGACGAAGGACTTCTTTTGATTAAACTGGGACATATGTATGGTGGTAGAACACCATCTCACCAGGGATGCCTCTGGCCGCTTCTCTGTTTGAATGACTTGATACCATGCCTAGTTTTAAAGTAGCCTAAATTTTATGTTGATACTTAATTGACAGAGGTACAAATAGAAAGTAACAATGAGAGCATGTTTAAAATGATTTGGATAATCTGAGCTTTTGGGCCAAGTTTTCACTGGTCTGTGTAGGACGATTTAATCATCGTAAATCCAGTAATACAAAAGNAAAAAAAAAAAAAAAAAAAAAAGTCCACTTGGGTTAATAACCAAAACGCACAGCTGAAGCTATCTGTGCAGTCTTCTTTCCTCTAGCAGTGATAAAACAAACAATACCTTCGAGCTGTATACTGCGAGATAAGGCAATAAATGATGGAGCGTTATCCTGGCAGTGTAAAACATGCTCTGTAAGACCACACTTGGACTCCTATGGATTGGGCCTGTGCCTTCCAGAATTTTATTACCATATTACAGTGGTACAGCAAAGCACAAACACCTTGATTCAAGTTTTGGGGAATACTGACTATGAGAAGACTCCTCCACAGCTGTCCGAAATCTTTTTAAAGCACCTTGTAGTGGGGTCAAACAGAAAAGAAGCTGCTGAAAAGTGGGAAGTGGATTGATGAGAGTTAGTTGTCTCACTACTCGGAGGAAGTCACGTGGAGGTGACAAGGACTGGGATAACATGAGGAGAAGAAATTCTGCCTATGTGTTTTGGGCATGAAAACCAATTAGCAGTGGGGGTGAGGAGATGAGCTGGAGTCAGAGACTGAAAGAAATATATATAATCAACTCAGGAGGTGAAACTATTGTTGAAAAATCTTCATCCATGAAACTAAAGACTGTAGTAGAAGATGGGGATTAATGTGCTGTGTGTTAGGTGATTTGTATTGCTTGACTGTTTAAGGGCACATCTTTACCGACTTTATGAAGTTTTCTGTGCTTGTCATTTCTAATGTGCCTGTATCACACTTCTGATCCTTGGCCCTTTCAGCACTTTCTGCGATTAAGAAATACCTATGGTTGCTCTAGGGGAGGTTGATGAGTATATGATGAGTAGTTTAGCCAGGAGGATTCACTTTTTGCCAACTAACATATAGTCTGAGAGTTACTTCATTGGGATATTTGGCTAGAGACCAAATACAACTAGTCTAGTACTGGACTAATGGCAGAGAACATGATAAATCTATGCATCGAAATGCTCCACCACTTAAGCAGCTCTGCATTTAATTAAGCCTAGCCACTTACAAACAGGATAAGGGTTATAAAAATGCCAAAAAGAAAAGGGTTAGTCTGGTTTCGTAAGCTCTCATAGGAAAGTACGGAACAGCGAAATACTATGTTCCCACAATATTGCAATAGCACATGAGTGTTCCCTGTTTTCTTTGAATAATCTGAACTTTTATGTTTACAGCATAACTATCTGGTTTTTAAAGTGACCTTAATATGTAAGCACAAAGAAAAAAGCTTTCTGGACAGTAGTAAAATATATCCTTATATAAAACAAAGAGAGAACTTAATGTTATATTTGCTTATAGAAGAAGTTAAGTGGTGCAATCTAGGTTTAAATTTTAGATACCACTGCTATGAATGTTTAAATATATGCTGCTTGCACAGTACTGCTCTTTCACCCCTCTGGTCAGGGCTTTCCGCATCTTCCATCACGCTGGCAGCTTGCTGTGGAGGAGCTGCCTGGCAAAATTTAGATTTCAGCTGATTGAAATAATAGCTATATTCTTGGCAGAACTGTTAAATAGGATTTATAGAGAATGAGGCATTACTTGACAGAATGAAAAAGAAAAGGAAAAGAAAAAAGATTTGGGGTGGAGAATGGCTCTATTCATGGGCTGTGTCAGCAACGTGCGGAACATCTATTCTGTACAAGTAAGAGCAGAATAATTTTCTGGAGAAATGTCTGTATCAATAGCTACAAAACTGTTTCTTGTCACTTGGCCCTGGACTTTTCACAAGTTCAGTGCTATTGTAAAGGCAGAATTCTTTCCCTTTGCATATGTCAAATATTTTAATTAATTTCTAAAGAATTATTTAATGATACTGAGATTTGGCTCTTGTGGATGATGCTGATCATTTTGAATAAGGAACATGATGGTTCTGTTTTTCAATATTGTCTTTGGCTAATACTTAATTTAAATTCTCAGCCAATGAAGATCTGATATTATTTTAGCTAAGTTATATCCCTTAATTGCCTTTGTGTTGTACTTTGAGTTTAATTTTACAACTTTCATTTAAAAAAAAATTATAAAACCTCTGTATCTAAGTAGTTTTCTAATGTTAATTTTACTTTATGAAAAGAAAATAATTGAATGTGAAGTTTCTAAGTTACAGCTTTCAGTCATTGAGATATTTATAATGGTGAGAACTTGTTATCCTTGTATACAGCATTTCAGAGAATTACGAAAAATGAGATGTGGTTGTTACCTTGTTCCTAACTGGGCTTCTGCCAGCACCGCGGTTGCCAGTCATCACGCTGATGGGAACAGCTGGGAGGCCCAGAATTAAACAGACGTGGAAAGCAAACTCTTGTTGAGTTGTACTAAATTGACACCTTGAGAGGACATGGCAAATTGTGATTGGAAATTTCGAATCTTAGCAAATTGCCCTCTTTAGCACGTGCTTCCATGAAGTCTTGGTTTTTATACTGTAAGACTTAAAGCCATGAAATACCTTTTGCTACGTTCACAGTGATAAGCATAAGGGGGCCTACCCTTCTCACTTAGTTATATAGTTTATTGGCTCCTCAGCCCTGCAAGGTGTCACTGGTTACCTATAAATCCAAATGATCGGTTTGGGGATGGAAAGGAGTGATTGTGTCTGGGTGAGACAGCAAAACTTAGCTTTACTCCGTGAATTTGTACTCATTAACAACTGCAACGTGTTCTAGTCTACCACAGGTCAACATAGACGTGTTGAACCGCATAATACGGTATTTCACGCAACTTTTGAAACGACATTGTGAGCCTGGACAAAATTAGAAATGGGACATCCCAAGAATGAAAGGGTCTTTTCAATAAAACCTGCCCGTTGGTTGAGATTTTAGTCTTTGTTACTTAAATTTGGTTATGTAAACCTCAGCTACTGACACCAGGTTGAAAAGAAGCTTTTAATCCGTATTTATTTCTTATTTGTGCTCATCCATTGTCCGTCAAAAAACATGAATTCATTACTAAGAAGAAATATCCTGCAAACACACAAAGGTTTCTTATGCTCTTTAATTTACTAAGCTATTGGCCTAAGTGCATTATTTTTACTATCTCTTACTTACTTACTTACTTACTTACTATCTTTTACTATACTCTCTCGAATGCAAACGCTAGACGGAAGAGTCTGGACTTTCAAGGGTTTTTCAATAGTGCTAGTACAGTCCGTTAAAAACATTGTATATAATCTGAATGCAGGTTTTCTTCCCTGTATTGCACATTTACTGACCACGTGTCCTCTAAGAACCAAGCCATCTATTTTCGTCTAAATGGAATGGCGTCAGTGATGGCTATTTTTTCTGTCGGATATTCAGAAGAAATAAAAGCTAAGCTCCCTGTTTCTGAAGAGAAACAAGAACTCCACTAAATATGTCTAAAAACAGATACAGAAAAATGCAAGGGTGCCCCTGTAGCTGAAACCAGAAAAGTTGCTTCCAGAAATAATGAAAGACAAATAGATATGTGTATGCTACTGTTGTGCTTAATTTAATAAAACGGACCGACTTTACACGGAAGGTTGTTAGAAACACCCCCCAATTTTAATCTTGCAGATGGCATGGATACAATTTGAAGGCATCGTGTGGGATGTTCTCAACATGCTAACTATCAAAAGAGATACGAGAAAATGCAAAAGGGATCTTCCCTGGCTAGAAGCAGGGAATGGATAGTTGCTAGAAATACAAGAGGTCTTCAGAAAGCTGAGGCTGTGTCCAAGCGAAGAAAATAGAAAAGATCAATACCTGGCAGATTAAACAGTAAGGCATGCCAAGAAAGAATTGGGAGAACAATTTGAAGAAGGCATGAGAACTAATAAATTCTTTTGCAAGCACGCCAGGTGGAAAAAGCTGGCCACAGAGCTTGTAAGATGAGTAATAGAGGCATAAAAGGAATAGTCAGAGGAAATAAGGCCAGAATAGGAAACCAGAATGAATATTTTGCATCTATATCACTACGGAGAAGTTTGAGCAGGTTGCCAAGCTCATTTTTTGAAGGTGAGTCCTTCCTTGCAACCATACTGCAGTTCCTTGGAGCTGTCATCAAATCTGTGGACAAAGAAATGTGGCGGAATTTCAAAAAGCATTGGGTGTGATTCCTAACCAAAGGCTCCAAGAGAAACTGAGCTGCTATGAAATAAAAGGGAAGGTCTTCACATGGATAAATGATAGGAATTTGGCAGCCGTTGTGTTTCTCAAATACCTTCTGGAAAATCAGTCCAATCTCCTTGTCTAAGTAGATGTTGATAGCTCTGCTTGGAAGAGCTCCTAAGCACCGTAGTCAGCTGTTTTCACCTTCAAACTGCCTTTTAGCTGAATCGCTCTTATTTTTGCTTTCTAGATAATGCTGTTTCTGAATTCTCTCTCCTCATTTGGGTTTGCATACTTAGCAATAGGTTGCCTGCAAGCTGTTAGTAAATCCATAAGTATTGGGTATTTTTACTGCACGTGAATATGTTAGTAGTCTAGCACCAGGCAACCTGCTTGCTAATTGCTCTTATTATGACTCTGCCACTGTTGATTCTTAAATACTTACTGCAAAATGTAAAAAAAACTTTATGTGAACTGCTGCGTGGCTGGAAAAAATGCAGAACTTTTTATTTACTTACACTGTGGCATTTGCTTTAGGATACGTTACTGGGAAGTGTTTTGAAAACCAAAATGACAGGCAGTATGCATTAATGTACAACAGAGCTTATATTTTTAAAACATTGTGAAAATTTGGGGCATTTTTTTTTTTAAAGTACAACACAGCTTATATTTTTAAAACATTGTGAAAATTTGGGGGATTTTTTTAAAAATTAAGTTACACTTTATACTAACTTCTGCATAGTTTTTGTATGCACATATGTGCAAAGAGAGTTAGATCTCTTTACCCCATCCTTAAACTCTGTGTGGCTTGAAAACATTTGTCAGCTCTAGGACAAAGTAGTGTAAGCATGAAAGCTAGCATCAAGAGTCAGCCTTTTTCATGCGTGCCATAAATCACAACAAACACATTTTATCGTAATAAATGTATTACTTAGCATTCGACTCCAGATCTTCTGTTTCAGTAGGAATGGTAATATTTTGACCTGGAGGTCTGACAGCATTAGACTGACTTGATTGTTAGCCTTACCTATTAACACATGATGTAGTACTGTGTGCCTCACACTCTATGTACCTCAAAGCACGATGCCAATTATTTTCACTGGCAAGCTGTCACCTGGCAGGGTGACTCTACTTGTGCAATTTTCCCTGAAGTATGTGAAACTAAATGATGCACAAACAAGGCAGGACATGTTTTATTTATAATGATTGTTTTAGGTGTTCCCGTATGAAAAAGGTTCTCGGGGGAAGTGTACTGTAGGTACTCCGTATTTAAACAGGCGAAGGAAAGCCTGACTTGGGATGGAATAAGTAAGTGTTCAGGTCAATTTGTTGTATGTTACCTTGGGTTTCTTGTATTGCCTAATTTCACAATGTTTGCTTTCTGTATTTGCTTCCTCCCCTTTTCTAGCTTACAGCTGTTCCTTGTCGCCTCTTCAGTTTTGCAAGTAGCAAAAAATGCATATCACAAACAATGTGGCTTTAACCCGCTGGTAGCAGACATTGTGTCCCAGAAATAACTAATATCAGTGATGGAAATTTTCTGGTTTTAACTCAGTTCATTACAAAAGCTCAGTCGTCTTTTATGACCAGTACGTGGTCGCGTGCCATGTGAACCTCCAATTATATTTGCGTTTATAAATATCTGTGAATGCATTTAGGAAATGCTCTAACATTTGCTGTTTTAAGGCAGCTGGTGGCGTTCGGGTAAAAGGATCTGGAAGCAACTTGGCTTACAAAGAGTGTAGTCATCTTCACGCTTGCGCATTAGCATTACTTCTCATTTTAATGTTGTAGGCTACAACAGCACACCAGGCTAATACACAGACATCTCGTAGTTCTCATGTCTGTTCTGAATTGCACAGGTGATTGCCAAAGATAATTTTCTCCCACCCACTTAATTATAGTGAGTTTCATTTTCACCATTGAAAAACAGGGATGATACATGTTTCTGTCTCAGTGGAACGGTATCACCTTTTGTCTTGTGTTGTGAGACGAGGGATGTGGATGTCATTTGTAAGATAAACCATAGATAATGTCAGGGTTTCATTAATAGAAATCTAACTATTACCTTAAGTAATGTATACGAGAGGTTAACAAATGATGGCAGCTGCTTGTTAGCATACCGATTTGCAAGAGCCTCCATTAGGAGTCTGTATGGTCATCAGTTGAAACAAGGAGGATCCTGCTGGATCTGAGGAGGAAAAAACCCCACTCAGTTCACCATGAGGACAGTGAGGCACTGGGTGTCCATCCCTGGAAGCTTTTAGCATTTGCTTGGAGGGGATCTGGGCTCCTGGTGTGGATGGGGACCCTGCCCTGAGCCGGGGCTTCGGGCTAGAGACCTCCGAGGTCCCTGAAAGGGGTCTGTGAGTCTGTGGCAGAAAGGAGCGGGAGGGAGAACGTATTAGGCACTGTGCATCTAATTTATGGTGTTTTGGTTTGCTGCCCACAAGAATTATTCTTTCTCTGATCAGTAAGTTTCTTTGCATTAGCTACTATTGTAGCAAGCCTCATCGTCCTAGTTACACACTTGCTTTTCTTAACTTTGTTCAGGAAAAAAAACATAACACGAGACACCGTCCACTGACCTTTAGCGTTTACTCTCCCATATATGGGAGCGGGAGGGGGGAGAAGGGAAAAGCTTTTTTCATTGGTTTTTTTTTTTTTCTCTCAGGGACTGCCAGCGCAACTGGTACTCAGCAAGCTTGATAAGGAGGTAAAAGCAGGAATTAATAAAATGCTCTTTCGGTATTTTTCTTTTCATCCCAGCATACAATATTTCAATCTCCTACCTTTTTTGGATTGTGAAAAAAGGAGAAAACTGTTGGCAGTGAATGTTGGTATTAAAGATAGCATAGAAGTAGAAATTCTTTTCAGTGTCTAGAAGTGTAAAACTGAGAAACTAAAGTACAGGGGAGTTCACATAGAACACTCCATGTAAAAGCTGTCCAACACCTGCAGTAAGCACGTAGTGCTAATGACATCCTAGTAAGTGTTCTGATTTTCTTTGCTGTTGTTGAAGAACCACAGAGCTTGAAGTTGACAAACTTACTCCAGAAGCGGGGAAATGTTAATATTTATAAAGCAGCTTTCTGGTAAGGGAATTTGGACAGTTGTCTGCCCGGAAGCTTGGCTATGCTCTGGAGGGATTTTTCTTTTTTCCCCCTGTTTGGTTGGTTGGTTGGTTGTGTTTCAAACCTGCCTTTCCAGAGACCTCACCCGCATCAGCGCAACACCAGTATACTGCAGCATATTTTATTAGAACCCTGCTTTGGATTGAGCTTGTTTAGTTACAGAACTCGCGTCACGTTGCGAAAGGGGGTTTGATGTTTGGAGCTGGACGCTGGCGCTCTGTGATTTTCTGTGGTGGCTTGGTCCTTTCTGGATGAATCTCAAGGGTGCGCTTCCTTAAAATGAGACAAGTGGATTAGGGAAGCATAACATAGAGGACTACTTTTTCTGGCAATTCATTGAGATAATCAAGTAAAAGTTTATTTGCCTTAAATGGGAAGGGCTACAGAAATGGTATTTTGCAATATTTCTTAAATCATGGGAGTGTTTATTCCGCAAACTGAACCTGATTTATTAATTTGCTTGCCACGCTATGAAGTTTATTATTTTTCCCAGATATCAGAGGGAAAAGTTCTTTGCAAATCAGAGTGGATGGATGGAGACTTCCTTTAAAAGAGTACTTTATCTGTCATTGAGAGAAATGTGTGAACCAAACACATTTTTGTGGTTTGTCTTGTGTCGTTCCAAGTTTTTGCATTTTGAATTATTTGTAAAGCAATTTCAGCTACAAAGATACCCTCAATACCAATGAACACAAACAAATGCTATTAAATATCCAAGGTAACTAAATCAATTTACCTACCATGCATGTTGTGGTACTTCTAACAATCATAGGTAAAGAAGTTTACTAATGAAAATACTGAGTTAATATTATTGAAAGAGCTACAGCAAAAAGGACTGTAATTGTTTTAGTAAAAAGTGAGCAACAAGTTTCTTGTATTAGAAATACATTTGTAGTTTATTGTAGATAATAATTAACCCTTTTGAATTGAATAATAATTGAATAATTAACCCATTTGAACTGTGTTATTGAGAAACGCACACGAATGCGTATGCAGTGCTACATCAGGAAGGGAGTGTAGAGAACAAATATGGCACGAAAATCGTAGGACATATGTCTTTGTATTGCTGCCTATATGAAATTGGATATGGAAATGAGAAAAGTTTAGAGGACTTGGATAAAGTAAGGTTTTTGTATTTGTTCTTACCTAATCCTCCGTTTTGAGGGCTACGGGGGGTTAATTTAGAAATTATTTTGGGGAAAACAGTAGCAATCCTTCCCCCTCAGCAGCTTTCAGTAATGTAAAAGACATTGAAAACTCTGAGACAGTAAGATACAGCCAGCCCTGTTCCAGATTCTGGTTTTAATTAGTGTTTTACCAAGAGACAGCTAGGTGAAAATTGTTGACGTTTATAAATCACGGTATAAACTATAAACAGTAGGTATGAATATATTTAGAAAACTTGTTTTTCTGCCAAGAATAAATTATTTTTACGTAAAGATAACGCCCCTCTTTTGAGACTGAAGGATTGCTTGTGGAAAAGCTCCTTGTTTTCTCATTTGCCTCTATTTAATTAGGCAAACATAAAAGTAGGGGTTTAGTAACTTACTGCAAATGAAGTCGGGAAAAGTAAACCTAAATTAACATTGCACAAAAATGTTGCAGTTTTTTTTTTTCCTGTCTTTAGATCTTAAAATATGTTAAAATGCATTCCTACATATTTCAAAATTCTTTGTGAATTTAGCTGTGAATCACTCTTTCTCTAAATTATTCAGGCTGTATAACGAATATGAGAGTAAAATCAAGCTGAAATCACAATCTGTGCTGTACTCGAAGCACATGTAACTAGCTTATCTAACCAATGCAGTCTGAACTTGAAGCGTGTAATCCATTTATATGTATATCAATTACCCTGTAATAGTTAATTATCAAGTTATCTAGTTAGGGAAGCAATCACATATATTATAGTTCTTCACAGTCATCAAATATTTGAGGCCATCTTTTAGCAAATATTTGACCTAAAAGCTTATTTTCACTAATTACTAAAAAAAAACAACAAAAAAACCCCACACGGATTCCTTGCTTTTTTACCAAAAATACAGACATAAGGAAATCAATGTTCGTTTTCAGAAATGGAAGCAGATTTTCTTAATTTCTGAGCATTCGCAGCATTCATTCTGCT
This sequence comes from Fregata magnificens, assembly GCA_013389945.1. Lineage (NCBI taxonomy): Eukaryota > Metazoa > Chordata > Aves > Suliformes > Fregatidae > Fregata > Fregata magnificens. Next base: position 80,601 of record WAAD01012663.1, on the reverse strand, counting down.
GGTGTTTTTCTGCTGCAGGATGAGTAAAGGTCCTTGGTCCTATATCTGCCAACAGAATTTACATCTTGTCTGCCCTGCAGGAATTGATGGCTGTGAAACTCTTAGCTCTGGAAGGAAATGCAACATTTTAGCCTGTAGTAAGATAAGAGCATTAATTGCATCATGTGAAGATTACGGACAACAAAAAGGTGCTCATGTTGCATATAGATTTTTAAGCTGGTGCAAAAAACCTGCAGGAGCAAAAACCAGGTAAATGTCCCAAAGCCTCAGATAAAGTTACAGGAGTTAAAATTCTGTTTTCTAAGTGTAAATGTTAAATAATCACACAAATTTTTTTTTTATGTTCATCTAAGGTTCTTCCCCAATGCAGGTACCGAAGTGAAGGAATCGCCGTACACCACATGGTTTTTCATGCATTATGAATTTTTTTACATAGGCTGGTTTTCTTGAAAAGTGTCTCATTGGGCCTGTAAGAAAGCCAGGGGGAATTAAAGGCTCTGTTTTTGGTTTTCTGCAGACAGGTACTAAGAGCTAATAATAGCTGTTAAAGTATCCTCTTCCTTCTCTTTCATTAAAAGAAGATTGAGGCCAGGCTTAGATCAGGTAACAGGAGACATTAGCAAATGAGTTGGTGCAGAAGGTCCATGTAAAAGGTTTTTGTGGCTGTGATGTCCTACAGCAATTTCAGGATTGTATTGTCCAAAGGAAAGATATTCTAAAATGCAGATAAAGTTTCTTTGTACAAGGAACTCTTCAGTAATCTGTACCGCCTACATGCGGTTTTTTCAATACGTTTTAGAATCAGTGCTGAAGCTTCTAAAGTCTTTTATGTTGAGCTTAAAAGCAAAGGAAGAAATCTGCCCTGCTGGTGTCTGTAATCCCTGAGTCTGTGATATTAATGCTTGCTGGTTTGTATATGAAGAGAAGTGAGGAAAATTAACTTTAAATTCTGCAGTTCCCTTCCAGCCTGCTGAATCAATTCTGCTGACCGTTACTAACTGGCCTCCAAAAACGTGGAGTACTAAACGCCGCCAAATTCTTCTAAAACACTGTTCAGATTTAAGAAAAATAGATGTTATCTTTGTGCAAAGTGACTAAAGAAACACATGGTGTGATTTGGGAGCATCCCCCTCGGAGCTGTCGTTAATTGTAAGTGGCCCTAAGGTTGCATCAGGTGATGGTCGTGCAAGGTGTTGTGTATGCTCCGGGCTGGTGCAAGGTATTAGAAGAGCTCTGAAATTCTGGACTGAGAGGCAGGGCTGGTACAGAGGGTGCTGCCCTAAAAGCGAAGGTCCAAAGTAATGGGGCCACCTGTTGCAGAGTTGGGTGTTGTCTAGAGAGGTAAAGAAAAAGGCAGTGTATTCAGGGTTTCCGCACATGGAAGTGTCTGTGTGCTTTTTTTGGCTCTTTGCTCAAGGTACACAGAATTTATTACTTCTGTAAGTAAATAGATGGCATAAATAGCTACATAGTTTATGTCTCCTTTTTATCTTCTGTGAGTCTTTGCAAGGTCTTCAAAGCTGCAACTTTTCAAGAAAGCAGCAATAATTATAAATCAGAAAACAATCTGTTTCTGTTAATATTTCATGGTAAAATGTATCTTGGAATCTGGACTCTGTATTAACATTTGTGACATTGGTTTGTCAGGCATTTGTTGTACAAATGAGATTTTCCCCGTGACCTAGCCTTTCTTTAAGCCTTCCTGAAAACTCCCACCCAACCCATCCTGGCCACACACCTTATCCCTGCCCTAAGGCTCCAGGCTTATTTGACGCTGAAGGTGGTCCTAAAAGCTGAGGCTCACGTGCTTATCTCATGGCCTCCTGGGAGGTAAAGCTAAATGAGCTGTGAAATAGAGACAATCCATGGGAAATTTTCAGCAACAGGCATTAATTTTCTCTAGGCCGTATAGCTTTTCTCGAAAGAGTGAGCATTTAGTGGCTGCAGGGAAGTAAAATTCCCGAGTTAAAATGCTGTCTTAGCAAACCTGGAGCAGCCACAGAGCCACTCGTGGGTGGTCCTTTCTCAAGTCCTCAAGAGGGTTATTGGGGTGCCTTTCTCCTGGAGGGGCACTATCTTATCAAGGCTGTCTCTGTCTTTCCTGTTCTTAAGCATATTTCTTTCTCGCGTTATATTTAATCCCAGAATAGAGATTTCATTGTTACTCGGTGGATGTTGCTGTCATTGTATCCCGAAAACCACCTGCCCCCAAGTTCCTATCTCTGCCAGCTTATATGATTACATTTAACTATACCCGAGGGCTCATCCCAAGACAAGACAGTGACTCATTCCTTCCTCTTATAAATAGCATCCAGAAAGCTGAATAGAGGAACTAAACAATGAACATAAGTATTACAAAATGCTCTCATTCTTCTCAAGTTAATTTTAGAGAGAAATCAAAATTTGTTCATGGTTTAAAAAGACCCCCGTCCTCATTATTAGCAGTATCATTATTGCGACGACTATTTTTGCACAGTGCCTTAGATTTACAAGTGTTATTTTTGGACCAAATCAAAAGATGTAGATTGAAAGTTAATGGTCGTAAAAGGATTGTTTCAAGATCTCTACACAGGGATGCTGCATTTCTTTGCAAACATGGAGGATTTCTTAGGGGTTTGTTTTCTTTTCTTTTGGAGGGGGTGGCAGTGAGGAATGAGGAGAGTGCCAAGTTGTTTGCACATCAGATTTCATAAACCAATTCTCGTTGCATATTAGGACCTAAAGTAGTACGTACATACAGACAGTGGCAAAAGAAGGGAGACTCAGTTTCTGCAGACTTTCAGCTGGTCCTTAAACAAAGCAGAGGGGTCAACGTGAGGGTCTTGGGAAGGTCTCAGGGAATATGTACCCGTACACGCCCCCTGCCCCAGGCTCACGGTCACTTACTCTTTTCCAGCCGTGGCAAGCTGTTTGTGTCCCGTTTTTGATCTCGTCGTACTTTGCTGGATACCGTTTCTGCCTGTTTTGATCACCGTTATTTTATGTTGTGAAGACAGAAGTTTTGAATCCGCCCAAAGAGAACTTGTTATTCTCTAGGGGGGAAAAAAGTCCACTTTCATTCTTCACTATGACTGTCTTTGATTTGTGAATCCGAGTGGTCCATAAAACAGCACTGTGGAAGAAAATTTGATGGGTTCCAGGTAATGAACAGCAAAGCTATGAGCAAGTTAACTGGCAATAGGTAATATAAATCATGCGGTCAAAACAGCCGAAGTTTTTGGTGGAGCTAGTAAGGCAGCATATCATCACCGGGCAAGGTTGATTGCTCTTGCAAGGGAAAGAAAGCACTTCTTTCCTTTTTTTATGCTGAATGAAAGTTAGCTACCTGTAATGACAGCAACTGTCGCAGAGGTACTTACCCGTGTGTGTAAGAAGGAAGTTCTCCATTTAAAGTGTGCTCGTGGGTGCCACTGTGACAAAGATAATTCCCATGAGGAAGGCGACAGGAGGAAAAACCTGCCTTTGTCATGTCATATTCTAGAATGGGAGTGTGGCACTTCATAGGAAAAAAAGAAGACTGTCATAACCAAGTTTAACAGCTTAAAATAACACGTGATGTAATGTAAGTTCTGCTATAGTCAAAATTATATGTAGATCTTCGGTGCAGTGTACTACTTCAGTGCTTATCGTCCTGAAAATTCACTTCCCGATTGAAATTTTTCATTACTCATCTTAACCTAAAAGTGAATTTGGGTGGACAGGTTGTTATATTTTTTTCTGAATTACCAAAATAGTTTATCTCCCCAGTATAAATAAATGTCCCTAGGCAAAACCAGCTGAACTCTAACATGTTGCTTTGCAAAGAAAAGGCTCGTATAGCACTTACTGTTGTGAGAGGGTTTTTGTTGTTTTTGAAGAAATGAAAATATTTCTTCCCTCTCCCTTACAAAAAGTGTGTAGATATTTAGAAATGAGAGCTTCTATCATGTTCATGATCTATGTTCATCCTTCTGTTACATAAGCATGACTTCTTATTTGTATCATTATACTCAGCAGGATCTTCACTTCCCAATATTATTCTGCTTTAAAAATTGATAAAGTTTAGTTGCACTGAATGTAAACGTTGGATATCCAACTTGTATAAATCATAAAATGAAGTGCTGTTCTCTCTTGAAAATAATAATTAGGTATAGAGCACATGAATGATCTCAGTTGAGAGAATTCATGTGGATGCTAATGCTTCTATTTGACAATTAAATGTACCTCTGTGTTTCAAAAAGGTAGACGTGACATTTTAGCCAAAAGGGTGCGAGGTAAGAAATGGGGTTTAAGATGTAGACTGTGCGTCAAAATTATGTTTGCTCCTGAATGTATAACAATAGAGTATTTCCGGATAATTATAATTCACTACAATGCAAACAAAATCTCAATTTTTCTTCATTAATGAGCTGCTGTCTCATTATATGAAAATTGCTAACAATCTGATATTTGAGATCAGTTATAATTATCAGCAAGAATGCAAAATAGTTCAAGTGTTTCACATTTTGAGTTTATTGAATATGATTTGTCATTATTCTTAATCTGCTGTCAGACACAACGTGTAATAGATGAGCAGAGCAGCAGAGAAATTTGCAGGATCGTCTGTATTCTTCTGTAGCCGAGCTGGTTTTACTGTTCTGTGTTTGATGTTGACCTACTAATGTCATGGCCGTTATAGATAAAACCAAGTCTAGCAAGTGCATTATTTAGATAAATTCTTCTGTTTTGAACTGCATATTGAGGGCATTAAAATGATTACCATTGTGCCCTGGGCTAACTGCATTCCAAGATTATTATTAGATTTACCTGGGGCGTATACTCAGACTGGTTGAGCGGGACGTACTAGGGACCATAAGCCTTCCCAGCGCCCTTGTCTCCCTGTACGTATCCCTTAGGAAATACCGTTCCTGGTTTCTGCAAGAGCACTGTTTTCAGCCTTGATTCACCTTGTGCTCAGGGCATGGCCTACTCACAGGTTATTCCTTACTTTCTCTGTTATTTTTTTTGATTTGGAGAGNTTTTTCAACACGTGGTTGGAAATGGTCTTCTAAAGTATTCAGGTGCTGTTAGCAGGTAGCTAGTGGTGAGCATTGGGGACAGGACAGAGATTGGTCAGAGCTCAGCAGTCCCTCTGGTTTCTTACTGAACTGTTTCCATTTCTGAGAGCTGCAGAGCAGCTGCATAGTAATGATTTCATGTGCTCATAGAGCATTGCCCTGAAGTCCATTTTCAAACAGAATGTTTTCACCAAGCTGGACTGTGAGCATTACTTCCTTTGTATCAAGATCCCATCTGATCCAGTCTGGGTCAGCAGAAGGGAATGAAGTGTGATGTTGATTCTAGGAGTAAATCTGAGTCTCCTTACCCAGCAGTCACACCTCTCCAGGATGAGATCTCTGTATCTGTTTCCCTGGATTGTCAAAACACCTGGAATCTGTGCTGAAAAAAGGGATGTGGGATCTCTGACCTCCCTCAGTCAGATATGGGGCTGCTTCCAGATGCTGGCACTCTTGTGAGAGAAGTTTAGTCTCCGTAGATACTTCTGCCCAGTGGATGTGAATCACAAGAGGTGGAAGCACACCAGGAATGAAATATACGTGAACAGCATGCTCTGAAGGATAATGTGTATTTGTCTGTAGGAAAACACGGATGTAGAAAAGCTAACAGACAGCTGACAGTCAAGTTTGGAAATTCTGCAAGTTTTGGAAAAGCTCATTATTCCGTGATGGTGTTTGGGAAGTAGAGTGCCAGTGGAGAGATAAGGAGAGAAATGACAGCAGGGTAGAAGTGGATTCCACTGCATTCAGGATGTGACCGCTGAGACCTCAGCAGCTGAAAGAAGTCCTCCAAGAGCCCCTCAAAAGAGTCAGTGAGGAGAAGAACGCATGAGAAAGGAGATAGGGACAGCCAAGAGGATGACACAGAGAGGAGGATGGGAGGAGAAAGAGAAGCGGATCATCCAAGTACCTGAGGAGGAAATAGCACAGCAGAGAAGGAAGAGGTTCCAAGAGGCAAGAGGTGCTCCAGAGACAGGAGGAGGAGGAGAGAGAGGGCTAGGAACTGGCAGGGGTAGGTACAGAGGAAATAAAGTCAGGAGCTGGAAAGTTGGGGAATGGCAAGGAGGGAGGGACAGGGATGCATCATTAAGACTTGGAGCTAGGTGAAGGATTGGTGCAGATACACAGAGAATGGAGAAAGAAGACTTAAGAAGAAGGGCAAGTACCAGGAGAGTTGGAAAGAAAGGAGGCAATAGGGATAAGAAAGGATTAAGCTTCAAGCAAGGGAGTTATTTTGATCAAGACAAATTATGTGAGCATAATTAGTATTTAGAAGGGAGAGAGAAAAGGCACTGTTGAGATCTGGACCATGTTTTGAATTATATTTTCATGATAAAATATAAATATGAGTAAAAAAAGTGTATTACAAAACTGCGTTCTCCATCTATCCACTTGCATTTGGCAATTATAGCAGGAGAGTGAAGGAGAGATCTGAAGAGGACATTGTAGTGGTTTTGCAAGTAAATTTTCTAGAAGTGCCTTCGTATGTGCAGTGACATGAGAGAAAGCAAAAATAAGGGGAAATGGATGATGAAAACTGGCACTACTGGTGCATCGGCACAGGTTCCTTTCTTCCTTTTGTTGTCCCATCTAGGAGGGCCTGACAAGGATGTTTCTAAACAGTTACTCTCTGTTAGCACAACCTGTGTAACGGTTGCAGATATTGGGGTTTCAGTTGAAAAATCACCAAAGCATAAGGATAACCTGCCTTCCTCCTATTCCTTTGCTAGGCTCAGCGTATACCTGGAGACAAATTTTTCTTAACTGTAGAAGCTGTTGTTCCTAACAGTCGTTTGATTCAGTCAAACACCGATGGTACTTACTGCTGTGCTTTTCTCTTGAGGCGTTTCATCCAGCTCTGGAATACTTCAGCATAAAAACTGCAAATTGGGTGGAGAGCAACACATGGAGCTGGAAAGGGGATAAGGGGGTTATCTACAAAAGATTTTAAACTAGAATGTTAACCATATTGGTCTTTTCTATATAATACTTTAAAAAAAAATCTCAGGTTCCTCTGAAATATTTTATCTTATTTCCTGTAAGACCTGAATCAACGTAAAAATGAATTTGGGGAATACTTAAAGCTATTCTTAACCCACCTTTGTTCTTTTCAATATACTTTAAATATGTTTCCATTAACTTTCACAATACTGCACAATGTTCCTACTTCTAAGAGCTACTTGACCCTTGCTCAAAGTCTATCACATAATAATGCATTAACATAGAAATGATTCTAAGAGGTGAAGTTGAAGGAGTTGAGCGGTTACAATCTTCCTTCCTCAACTGGATAAGAAATGTGAATAAAAATATTTTATGTACACATTGTACGTTTTTTTCTACTGCACGTTATATATCCAAACAATCAAATATTTTCAATGGTAAATAAATACCAGCTATGCAGAGCATTTTACGAAGCAAATGCTGGCAACTTCAGAAAAGAATCAGAAAACCTGGAAATTCAGTGCTCTGTGATTTGCTGTTGGCAGCATGGAGGAGCCAGAATCCTTTCTGCTCGTCTTACCTCAAGTCAATCCGCTCCAGCCACGTGCACAATAAGCTCATTGGCACTGGAAAGGTAATTATTTGCTCCCTGCTCACTTACTGTACATGCCTCAGCATTGTAAAAAAATGGCAATGCTGCTGTTGTGTTGAACAGGTGGCAAAGTCTAGAGTCTAATGTTAGCAGAGACTCAGAACTGTAGAACTGTGAACTCCTGGTTATATTTTAAGACCCTCATCCTAAATATTCATGCTTACTCAGAGAAGAAAAAGTAAATCAAAACGCTCTGATCCAAAGTTGGAACCAAAAGAGTAGCCTCGGAGTCGTGCCAGTTGGTGCTTTTCTGAAAGGCTGATAAAAGTGCATTGAAACTCACCCTTGATCCAGCACTGAGAAAAAGAGAGTTTGGAGCGAAGTGGATAATTCTCTCCTGCCAGTTCTCTGACAGGTGTGTTTGATGGGCTGTTTGCAGTTTGTGTGTACTTGAGGTGCGCAAAGGAGCACTTTTTTGCCATCATCTTTTTCTTGGAAGTTCTCTGTGATAGTTTAAGACTTCTCTGTCTTCTCAGGGAGAAAGAGACGGGGAGAAGGGGAAGAACTGAAGTAGGTGAAGAAGTGGAGAAGGTATAGACAAAATCTAAAAGGGACAGCTCAGACTTCTGTTCAAGACAGACAATGGATACCCCTGCCAAGTGATGCCCACAGACTTTGGGAACAAGCCTTCGTCTAGAGACGTTAAGGACTCAGGAGGGCAAATACACCTCTGAATTTAGGGAAAATCTTCATTTTGTGGTGAAGAACAAAAGAATGATCTAGATTTTCTGTGTCCGACCATTTTTCACAGAGTTTCAAAACCTCCTTTTCAGAGTAACTTCGCTCAGCATTCCTTGGAGAGCAGTTGCGTAAGGACAGCAGAAAAGCAGAGGAGAGGGATTTGTGGTTGTGGGTTTGTTACTGACAACAAGTAACTGTGTGATCATTGAGTTAATCAGGGTAAACACGCGTGACGTTGGTAGTAGGTGGTCTGGGAACTAATTCACAGTCAGAGATTGATCTTAGTTCATCTCCTCTGATATTTTTGGTGCAGATAGTAATANGGTGTATAGGACTACTGAAATAAAGCGGTTCTTGTTTGAAGTGGAATTCATATGAGGATCCAACCAGAAGTGTCAATGCCGGAACGGAGGTTGCCATTGTGTGCTGGGGGAAAACCAATGCAGGTTGGATAGCNTCTCTAACAGTAGGTTTTAGGACCTGGGAGAGTGTAAGGATTTGCATCTCTAATCTGTGGGAATTAGCCTTGACTGACAAGGAACTAGCATGCAGTTGGCTTACAGTCCTCAGNTCCTCCAAAGCTTCACTATGTAGTAGTTACTGATCAGGGCTGTGTGTGGTGGTGAACTGTGAAAACAAGAATAATATAAACCATTGTGTAGTAGTTTACTAAAAGTAAATTCACTGTATGTTGTACTGTAGGTATAGTATGCTATGTTGTAGTGCTTTCTGATGTTCGAGCAGGGCTGTAAAGCAGTCTCTCCAAAGAGAGCCTATTACCTTTCAAAAAATTTAGTTCTAAGTGATATAGAAAGAATAACCATTTGAAGAATAAGTTTTCAGGTAGTGAAAAGCAGATAATCAACTAAATGCATTGCGTGTGGCAGCTGGCAACAGTGAACAGAGTACGGGAGAAGATACCAGAGAGAGAAACAAATAAGCCAAAAAGTCCTATCGCAATTTTTGGTTTATTGCTGGAGCAATTAGGGAAATCTCCCAGACACGATTACAGCTTTTCAAAAATTGATAGTTGAGGAGATGTCAGATCTCTCGTAAGAACTAATATTTGGATATAAAATACCCCTTTCCTACAAAGGGCATTTCATTTTGTGCGATGCATTTCTCTGCCCTTTTATTGCTGAAGGATGAACAAATCATTTAAGTGGGGTTTTTTTTGTTGTTGTTTGTTTCCCCTTCTGCCTACTGTTAGCTCAGCTAGTGAGAGGGAAGCAGAATGCAACCCCAAACAAGTTGGGTTCAAGTGGGGCAGGAGTAAAATGGTCTTTATGTGTAGCTCAGCCGCTTACATCCTGATTGCTGTAGTAGTGAGTGGAAGCCAGGCCATCATCGTGTGGTTGCAGAGCTGTTGCTTTCGTGCTTTGGTGAACAGTTGTTCACAGAAAAAAACTGTTTTCAAAGCTGGTATTTTTTTGCCTGCTTATGGACAGTAACTGAAGGGCATAGGCGCCTGAACCGCAGAGACGTTTCTGGGACAAGGCCATGGTATTTGAATGTTACAGTGGGTTGTGACTGCTGTGTTACAAGAAGAGCTCTTCAGACACACCTCTCAGCCATTACATTCAGAGAGAGAAAGAAGAGAGAGAATTATAATTCATATTTATTGTTCAACTGTGACTTCAGTAGTTTGGCACTGTCTTGTGCTTGAAGTGCTTGAATCTTGTTTGGTGTTCTGAACTTGGGTAGGCTTGAAATGGTCGAAAGGGGTGCTTCCAAGCTTTGAGAGCTGCTAAACTCCTACGCCACCAAGTAAAATGTACACATTTCCTAGGCACTTTTTAATATATGTGTGTGTGTGTATATATATCTCTATGCATATTTTTAACATTGTATTTATATACATATATGTATCTATATGTATTTACTGTATGTGCTAATTCCTCTGCCCCTTTCAAATATTATGTTAATTTTAACAACCCATCTGCATCTTCTGGGGTCCCTGGATCCTAACCCGGATCCTGCGTGAGATATTGAAGCTTGCTAGGATGTGCTGGCCCTAAAAGTGCGTAGCTGTGCCAGGATGGCACCATGCCTGATTTTATAAGCCTTGCACCCGAGCAGCTGCAGTTAGCCTCAGCACCCCGCCACGCTGCCCTGGGCAGCCTGCTCAGCTCCGAAGTCTCTGCTACACTACACTGTGCATTGTAAACGTGACACCAGGTGCCACAACACAGTGACCCCAGAGAGGATGAGCATACCAGGGCAGCATCCTCTCCATCAGGGCTGTTGAAAGGAGAGCTTAGTGCCCACCTGCTGGATTGCTGCTTTGGAGATAGATTTTTATCCTTTTTCTTTCAAGGGTTAAGCAGAGCTCACATTTTCTGTTCAAAACATGCCAGCAGAAGGGGATTCTGTCCCAGGACTTTCTCTGCATTTTGCATTAAACAGCCTGATCACCAGGCTACAGAGGAGTTATCTACTAATCTGGCTTTGCAGCCCAGTAAAACCTGCTTTACTGGCAGGGGTTCAGCAGCAGAGGTGAGGAGTGTCTCTGCCAGAATTGTTACTATCCTGGTGCTTAGAGCGATTCCCTGCAAAACAGAAGTGGTACCTTCTGGTTTCCTTCTGGTCCTGAAGGGCTTGAGCTTGGTTTCGTTTCTTAATGTGGTGGATGATAGGCACCTCCATCCCTTCTCTGGCTGAGATTTTATAGAAAGCTGTAGTAGTAATTTTGTGAAAGGCATGGGATGTGGGAGTTAGGTCGCGGGAGGTGATGTGTAGCCTATACATCTGTGCCCTTAGTCTCTGGATTTCACTTTGCTTAAGGTGGGAAATGTTGTGTTTCTCAGCCTTGGTGGGACTAAGACAGTTCTGAAGTCTGCACAGAGGTGGAGCTTGAGACAACTGGGAAATGTGAAGGTCAAAATGCAGCAGCACCTGTGGTCTTCCAGCAGCACAGAGTTACTGTGTGAAAGAGGAGGATTTCAAGTCTGCAGTTTTGATTTAGGCGTTAAAAATGCCACGTATTTCCCTGAAATCTTGTTTCAGTTCAGGACTGCCAGCCTGGCCGTGTTCTGCTGCGTCACACTGGGGGCTCTTCCTTCCACCCCACCCCAATGAACCTTGCAGCTGTTAAGAAATAGGGTCTCATCCATACCAGGCTGCGGGCACGTGTACATTGGCTGAATCCTGGTCTGTGCAAAGCCCCCCACGTGTTTTCGCAGAGTCCTTTTCCTGATAGTTTTGTTCAAGCATTCTGAGGACCTGCACCAAAAGGGCTCCTGACACATCAAGTGCAATTTCCTTGGCAGGACAAGGTGGGATCGTGCCCAAAATGTTGCCTTTGCAGTAGGAATTACAGGTTACATAGTCATTAGCTGTGCTGTACTTTAGATGAGAAGTTACTGTGCTGGTTCCATCTACTTAAACCTCCTGGTTCTTTAAATAGGTGTCCTTGGCCAGCTTTTCTCACTCCGTTAATCCTAGCACAGATGAACTGGCATGAATATAAATGTTTATGGCAGTCTTCACAGCTGCGTATGGAATATATCTGATTGTTTGCATATAGTCAGTGCTGTGGGTTTGTAATTTGATGCTCTATAAAGAGTCTTAGATAATCTTTTTGAAAGGAGCTGTGTAAATGCAGATATAATTAGCTTTATGATTTTTTTTGAGGGGGAAACAGATATCTCTTAGTAAAGCACTGGAGCGCAGAATAGCCATTTCCTGTGATTTTCATTCGCATAATATTTATAGTGCTACAGAACAAATGAGCCGTTGAAAAGGGAGAAAAATTAATACTGTGAATGAACTTGCCTTGAGATGAATTTGTGATAGAATTATGAATCTAACAAACTTCAGTAAACCAATTACTGTTCCTCCTGGATTTGTGAATATGAAAGCTCAATGGGATTTGATGTAATCCCTCCCTGGGAACAGATGGGCAGATGGCAGGTCTCTGCAGAACACGTTCCAGCCTTCCCAATTCCTTCCATGGTCGGCTGTGATCGTGTTTCTTTACACCTTGCCTCTTGGTGACAAAAATACTGAAAAAGGCATGAGCAGAATCAGTTAAGATGTTTGTGATGTGCCTCTGTGCAAATTGTGTTTAGTTTTTTTACCACCTAGTACTTCAAATCTCTTCACTTGGAAGAAGGATGGTCTTTTTCGAACGCCTGGTGGCACGTTATACTGGGCCTACTAGTATTACTGTAGTTAAGAGGCGGTCAACATTTTATTATAAGCTCCTGTTTGCAGGGAGTTATAGTACAGTGAAGTCTTTTACTCCAGGTTCAAACCAACTAAATTGAAAATGCAAGAACTAAGCCAGGAGCAATTTTTGATTGTCCTCCCTCCCTGAAATCAGTTTGATCAGTTACTGAGTTGCCACCTGCATTTTCTGCTTTCTGGAGCAGCAAACTTTCTGCTTTTCAGGAAGATAGTAAAAATGTTGCATCAGGTCGTAGATAAAATGATTCTGTATTTTGTCGAGTGTAATTCCAACAGCCTCCTGCTGCTGCTTACGCTGCTCCTTATGTTGCAAAACATACAGACATCTATACAGTGGAAAGCTGCAAGTGGTTTTGTTTCCCCCAACTAAACTACACAAAATCTTAAAATCATTAATATTTTAAACTGTTTTGTACAGTTATGGTCTTGCTTTTAACTGGAAATATGTATGTTGCTAACTTTTAAGACTTGATCCAACATTGGTTTCCTAAGTAGTAGCTACTATTTCTCAACTATGGAATCATAGAATATCTCAAGTCGGAAGGGTCCCGTAAGGATCATCAAGTCCAACTCCCTGCTCCTCGCAGGACTGTATTTAGCAACTGCTCAGTAATGACAAAAATTGCCGCCTGCTTATGTGAGTATGTAACTCACTTGGAGGCAAGACTAGGAATGATAGAAAATTTAGGTTGGAAGGGACCTCAGGAGGAGGTCTGTGGTCCACCCTTCTGCTCAGAGCAGGGCCAGCTCTGGGGTCAGACCAGGCTCTTCAGGGCTTTGTCCACTCAGGTCCTGAAAACCTCTGAGGACGGAGACTGCACAGCCTCACTGGCAACCTGCTGCACTGCTTGCCTCTGCTCGAGGGGAAGTTATTCCTTATATCCAGTCTAAAAGTTTCTTATTTCAGCATATGCCTCTTGTCTCTCCTCCTGCCACATCTGAGCCCCAGCATTCGACCAGTTTTTTAGTTCACCTGTTTTTTAATTGTTCACCCTTTTAGACCACGACATCCTCACTTGGATACAAAAATGTTGCGGAAGACAGTGCTGAAAGTCTTGAGAAAGTCAAGGGAAATGACAGCTGCTGTCCCCTCATCCACTATTTATTATTTCTGTCATTTTATCACAGTCAGGCGGGTCAGGCATGATTTAGCTTTGGTAAATCTGGGCTGACTGATCCCAACCACCACCTTCTCCTCTGTATGCCCAGAAATGTGTTTCGGGAGGACAAGCTCCATAATTTCCAATGATCTTCATGTCATCTAAGGTGTTTAAAATAGCTGGAAGACGGAAAGTAGCTTTATACAAGTATAGATTTTAAAAGGCTAAACTGAAGAACCTGTTGTGTCCACATATAACTGTGAGCAGAATGAGAGCCATGCAACAGTTTTGCAGTAAGTCAGAAGGTCTGTTTGTCTTGGGCAGTGGCGGGCTGAACTTGCATTCCTAGGACCCGTACTCCCTCCTGGAAATGGTAGGTGGGGATAAGGTCAAAGAACGCTCTAATGGGACCTGAGTTCCTGCTTTTTGCAAAAGCAGAGTTTATTTCCCAGGCACCTTATCCCTCAGTGCGGAAAAATACACCTCTGAGTCTGGCAATATTGTATTTTTATCTTCTCCGTGCTGCGCTGTAGCTGTGTAAATACATTTCAACAAGACTTCAGCATGCTCATGAATTGATTGCAGGGAAAATCCTCTGCGAAATGATGACCCTGGATATGTTTTGAACATATTCATTGGTGAGATACAGGATCCTCACAGAAGGTAAAGAAATTAATGAGCACCTTTCAAGTCAATCATTGTTATTTTTGTCAGATTTTCATGCTTCCAAAATAAGTTCCTTATGTGAAGCACTCAAGTATTGTAGACCATAAGGTGAATTAGTTCCTTTTGATAATGTTCTGAGAAAATTTGAAACTAACAACAATAACATTCTTGTAACATCTTAAATATTTAATAGACATGTCTGCACTGAAGCAAGAAGTCTTTTCTCTCGCCGTGTGGCAGGTTCTCTTGAATAGCCCTTTCCGCCTGTAGGAATTCTTTTGTTGGTGGGGAAAGCAAACTTCTGGCTCAAAGATCCTGTACTGTGATTTAATGGGAGCTGGTCTTGGCGTTTTGAGAACGTGAGCACTGAATACTGTTACGGAAGTATATGTTTGTGGCTTATGCTATCGACAGGTGTATCTCATAGGGAAGTTAAAGCTTATGAATGGATAGCAGAACAAGCTAAATGCACACACCTACGCTGGGAAAGAGTAATTGCCCTGGGTTTTACTTTTTTTTTTTCCTATTCTTTATGTATTATTTTTTCAAGTTTTCCATGTACACCTTTCAATAATATTCTTGGTCTCATAGGACAAAGAAAATGATCATTCCGATTAGTCTCAATTATGGTTTTATGAGTTTGTTTTGAAAGACAGTAAGATTTGAAGTCTTTTTGGGTAAGTCTTATTGGTGAGTAGGGTTTGTGTATGAGAACCAGTAGCATTAGACAGTTTTGCAAGATGATTCGGTGTATTTTTTTAAGAACTGATGAACAGTTTTAGTCCCAGCACAGGTTTTCAAGTAACTGATGTGCTGTGGTATTACTTCATATAAACCTTTTGTTGTGAGCTCCGATTTAGTCTTGCCCTGTACCCCGACAAAAAATGCTCTTATTTTGAAAAAATGGCACTTTTTTGTAATAGGGCCAACAATACAGTAGGAAATGGGCCCAGAACCTTGAAGCTCTTTCGCCACAAAAGCCTTTTAGAAGATAACTGCTGGCTTTCCTTTCCAGACTAGTCACATTTAACTGGTGCTCACCCCTCACCAAGAAGGTCCGAAACACTGTCATAGCATTTTCTCTATTTCACAGCAAGTTGAGTCATTACACTTCTCTCGCTCCGGCTGGAACTTGCAGCCATAGACGTTACTGTTTAAAGCTAAGCCCAAATTCAGGCAGGCTTACTTGACTCCTTACAGATGTAGGCTCTGGAGAGGGTCGATGCTCGGCGTGAAATCCCGCCTGCTCTTATTAATCGTTCAACTTTTAATAGACTTGATTAGATGCCTGTGCAGTCTCACGTGATTTGCATTGTGAGTCTGTGCAGGCTTTTTTGCAAATGTGAGTTTCAGTGGATGCTGTTTAAATTGAATGAAGATAAATAAAAGACGGAAATATTTTCCAAAACACGCTCCCACCTTATGTTTTGCCCCGTTGCATCGGGCACCTTTATTTCGGGTAACGTAGGCTTAACTAGCAGCATCGTTGTGTTGAGAAGGGCTTTAAAGAGATTACTGCTGTCCTGTCAAATGATCTCATAAACAAGCGTAAGCCGCTGTGTTCCTCGCCACTGAGAAGGCGGAAAGAGCCACCACAAAGCAGCTGGGAAGGGCCGGTGGGACACGGAGCAGGAAAGCCCCTGGCACTGATCGTCGGCGGGAGCCGGAGCCGGAGCCGTCCCCGGGGGCGCCGCGCCCGNGGAGCCCTCCCGCTCGGGCGGCTCGGATGCGGAGCAGAAGGTGGAGAGTGACTGTGCGCCTCCGGGTCTGATACGCGAAGGTATTTTGCTTGTCGTTACTAGTCCTTTGGTTATTTCTCTGCCGGATGGGTGCGTGGCATCGGAATCGCCGTTGCTCCAGGTTTTCTCCAGTTTGTTTTGGAAGTAGAGAGCGGCAAGCGGTTGTTGTGGCGTTACCCTGCGTGTAGACGGGGGGGGGGAACCCGCTGCGTGACCCAAAGCAGCAAACTTTGAACGACTAAGTCAAGCTCGGTTTTCTTCTTGGTTTTTTCTTTCCCTTGGAATTAAGTCCCCGAACTCATAAGTTTATTAACCTGTTTAGAAAAATCTTATCGCCGTGAACCCCTCGTTGCGTTAGATTTAGAGTGGGGGGGAGTCAGTAAACACCCCATAGTTTCTTTGATTCAGGCAGAATGTCCTTTGTGAAACTGAAGTCTGTGTCTTTCGTATCGGTGTGGTTTCCCTGCAGTGAAATAGAAAAGACCTTAGCACTTGCTTTTCAGTTATTTGTACTGGAAATTAATGTTTGTTGCAAAGTATAGCTTCCACAATTGCTCTCCTCTTCCTCAGAGGAATTTGTTTGCAGAGAGGCGCTCGTAACAGCCTAACGTGCCGAGCAGCATTTTGGCGCATTTTTGCGGTTTTTAGAGTTGAGGCTTAGTAAACGTACAGGCTTGTACGTGGCTCATTTGTTGATATGCCTCTAAACTCGGTGCGGTAGTAACTGTTCTGTTCTTTGTGTTAGCCTCTCTCTCTCCGTCCTCCCCTTTTTCTCATACCACGCTTAACCTTAGTTTTAAAAAAAGTCAACTTTTTTTGGTCATACCTTGAATGTCCTTCATATTTGACTCTTCTTACTGCATAATTGATTCCTTGTGTGTTACTTTGGCTGCTTGGTATTATTTTGGTAATTACTGTTCTTGGATTTCTGCATTTTCCTTGCTCGGTGTTCATTGCAATGCTGCTATCAACATAAAGACGCTCCTTTACGTAAAAAAAATTTGATAAATTTTATTGATTATTGCATTCCATTTAATATGGAGAGTTATAAACAAGTTTCTCGTACTTTAGATGTCATTTGAAGACAAAATGGATGTGTGCGAGTGTGTATGTTTATACATAAGAAGGAAGGCTATGTTTGAAGGGCTGTACTGTTACAGGAGGAGAACAGGTCCCTGTGTAAGGTTAACTCTAGGTCCACGTTTCATTACTTCTTGTAAAGTCAGCTGAGTGGTGGAGCTGGTAAGCTAATAGTATAGGAGATACAGTAAATAATATTAATATTAATGTATTGTGGACTTTCACAGGACTGAGTCTTGCTTTAGAGAGTTTGAGACTTTGTGTATGAATTCTCAGTTACTCTTACCTGAATGTAACTATTGCTTTTGGTTTTCTTTTCCTGGGGAGGCAGAAGAATGGTTAGCAAGAGGTTATTTGATGCATTTTCTCTGTCGGTGTTAGTACTCAGGTTTCAGGAACATAATCTACATGGCTTTGCAGTTACAACCCTATGAAATAAGAGTGCAATTTAATGAGAGGACTGCTCTGCTTAACGATGAAGTGCTCCTCTCTCAGCTGTTGTACTGAGCTGCTGAAGCAAGAAAGTTAGCCCCAATTGCTGTGTTTCACACCTTACCCTTGGAGAGTTGAATATGCAGACTGTAAAGAAGTTTGGGGCTCGATATCTTCTTTATGGTTTTCTACTTGTGCTAAATCACTGGTTGGAGTAATTGTATTGTCACCTTGTGTCATATTTGCTCAGGTGTAATAGCTTTGCCAGAAAGGCAGTCGCCTGTAAAATTGTGGTGCAAAGGGTTTAATGTTCTCTGGAAAGGTGGGGAGGGTTTTTAGAGGCTTTTTTTTTCTTTAAAAAAATAAAAATTTTTTTTTTCCTTTTTCTTTTCTTTTTTGTAGGAGCTTACTGATTTATGGGTGTATGGGATTCTCTGATGATAACATCTTTTTTAGGAATAGTAGACGGGTCTTTATGCTGAAGAAACATTTGCTCACGAATACTTTCAAATATCATGAAATGAACGAAATTTAAGCTGTTAAGATTAAAAATAAAATTAAGTGGCCATGCTGGATTCTGGTCTTTACTTGCTGTACAGCTAAACTGTTGTAAGGGTTAAAGGTATAAAGTTAGAATTGATTCCTTGTGTGCTGCAGGCCTTCATTTGAGATGTCCAGTTTTAAACTTCATTTCTGCTTTTTAAATTATGTGTGTGTGTGTGAATAATTTTTTGTTTATGAATGTCCATTATCCACAAGCACTACCTTTAAAAATAAAAAAAAAAAAAGAAAAGAAAAGAAAAAAAAATTTTTCACAAAGAGTGGACTTGTGAAGGGCACTTGTGTACTTTAATATTGATATTGGACTTTCAGGGCTGAGATGTGGTAACACTGACATTTGTAGCCAGTTTTGACACCATTGGCTCTAAGTTCATAATTTTAAATACGTATTAGGAGCTTCAGATTGGAAAAGACCATCTGTACCTCCAACTGTGGTTCTTGCTACTGCATCCTCAATACCATACAGGCGCTGGCATACTTATTGAGCCCCATCTGAAAACAAAGGTATAGCTGCGTTTTTTGTTCTTGTGTTCCTGGTGCTCCCTTGGAAATCCGGAGCTCCTGACACACAGATCCTTCCCCTGATTTCCAGAGTAAACGCAGTCTTTTTTTTCCAGTGTCTTTGCTGTCTTTTTGGAGTACCTCTTTTATCTGACATTCATCTTTCAACGTGGTGATCAAAAAGGTACGTGGCATTCGTTTTTATGCATTATTAGTGTTTTGTTCAGTGATACCATTGCTTTCTCATTCCTGTTGGAAATATGTCTGTTCTGGATCCAAGTATCACATTTGCCTTCTTGCACCTGGATCACATTCATGGTTTATAATTATGTTGTAATGAACTAAAGCTCCCTGGTACTCCTCCTTTGCAGTTTTCCCTGGGAAGTGCACAGCATACCAGGAAACTTCTTGTTCTCCCTGAGTACAGGACCTTGTGCCTTATTGAATTTTGTCCTGTTTCTGTTACTTCAGTTCTTCAGAGCATATAGTTATTTCTGCGTAATATCTACGTCCTCTCTTCCGATATCTGTATCCCTGCTGTATTATGTGTTATCAACCTGTTCCTAATACCAGTGACAGAGTTATTGGTTGAAATGCTTAATAAGATCAGTTCCAAGACCGATTTTTAAGACCCTCTAATAATCACTTAAGTTTTCAAGACTTCTGCTGTTCTCTCCCCTTGAACCAGATGCTCGCCTACCTCTAAATTCCTCTGCTAGTTGCAGCTTAGCTAACGGTTTCCCATGTGACACTGCTGAAGACTCTGCTAAAATCCAGATTAATGAGATCTACAGCATTTGGAGAATGTTATCTGATGAAGTAATCTCTTAGGTTAGTCTGTCACAAGCTACCTTGTGTCAAACCCATAATAAATTCGGTCACATTTTCCAGTGCTTTCATGTCTTTAGAAGGAAATTTGAAGGGAAGCGTACTTGGTTTCTGTGCCACTGAAGTAGGTTTTACAGGCTTGTAGAAAATTCTTCTCTTTTACTTTAACCACGAATAATTTATTTCCTACTCTTCAATTGTATGCAGTATCCTAGTTAAAAGAAATGCCTTAGTGATGTTCCGTTTTGTGTGCCATTTATTTCAAAACTCTGGGTTTGACTGTTTAATGGCCCCTAAAGTTTTTATTTCACTTTATGATGATTTCCTCTTTTGTACCTTTGTGTGTCTTACTTCCCCCCCCCCACCCCCTGTTCACACCCTTCCTCTCATACCATAGTAGTAAACATTAATGCCCTTACTAAAAATAAGGTCAAAGATTTCCTTTGGTACTTAGATTATCCTTCCCAAAATACCCTTCTCGCTGCACAGGAACCCAGTTGTTCTTTTCCTGATCCTTCCCTACTTAGAGCACCCAACAACCTTTATAAAGCTATCAAAACCACGAAAATACTGTGTTTGGGCTTTGAGATCTTCCTGAGATTCTGTTATACCCATTTTCTTGACCCCTTCCTTGTGTCTGGTTTTAGGCTTTTTAAAAATCCATATGTTTTCATTAAAAGCCTTCTAATGTTAGAGGTAGTTAACTGTCAGGTGTGCATCCATACAGAATAAAACGGCAAGTCTTTCTTCCTGAAAGTCTTTCTCTCCCTCTTCCTTCCCTGGAATACTGAAGGGTTTGATGCCTGGGATTTGAAGATTTCTAGGCCTCCTTTGTATTCAAATAGCTGAGCTCCTACAGTCAGTTGATTTTTGTAGTTCGTTCCCTTAATTTCTTTTTTCAAAACAAATGCTGATAACCCTTAATTACAAATCTGTTTTCCTTTGTTCTTCCATTTTGTTAAACAGCTTATTACCGTTCAAATCCAGTTTGTTTTCTGTGAGCGAACTCACTCAAAATCAAGTATGAATTAACCTTATTTCTTATAGAAAGAAAGGCTATCCACTGAATCAATCGTGTCTGAGAGTACACAAATTACAGTGCTATTAGTATTCTTTGCTCTTTGTATCTGGAAAACTAAATTCTCCAATAGTGGCACAGTTTCTATATAGTTCTTACTTCTCTTAAGAACGCTATAGCAATCTACGTGTTGCTTCAAGGTTTATGGCGTTACTGCAGTCAAATGCAATTTGACTGGATCAGCTCTTCCCAGAGTGATTTTGATCAAAACCAATATTGAAGTTTAACATATGGTGCTCTTCTGGCTTTATATCTCTGTCTCAAATAGAAAATCCTTTGGAGAATATCGTCTCTACTCATGTCTGGAGAAATAATAAGATGAAGTTAGCTGGTTGCATCAATGGTTCCTCTGTTTTGTTACCCAGGCTCCTGGTATTTGTACGCAAACAGTTATCTTCTACTAGCAGCAGTTTGCGCCCCGAGAGAACCAACCACAGTTAATGGAAGAACTCTCCCCCAAATTAGACCAGACATGGTAACAGCATCAGCGTTTCAACCCTGTCATTAACTGTGGCTACTGGGCTTTGTTGTAACCAGCTGAATAATGAAAGAGCGGTTATTTCATCTAGAGACCGCAAAGGATGTGGAAATTGTTAGCTTTGTCCTGACGGAGCAGAAGCGTTCCTCATAAGGCATTCTTTCAAATGCTGCCAATGCTGTTTTCTGTTCCATCTGTGGAGAAGATATTTAAGATTTTCTTTTCTTTTCTCCAACATAGGGTGATCACAAACTGGATATACATCATACCGTTTTATTATTACGACAAGGTGATGCTAGAAAGCTAGCACACGTAATCAAACCTGAAGCTTGTCCTTTGCAATAATTCAGAACCTGATCTGAAGTCCATTGAAGATGATATTTCTAAGGTTCAAATCTCTGCTTTAGTGCTTCCAGGTGGCATGGTTTTACATCCACACTACTGTTGTGCTTGTAACTAATTGAGCGCACGCTCGCTCGCTCCATATATACAGACATGTATGTAACGTGTGTGTGTATGTATATAGTAACTACTGTCCAGTCTTCGGGTGTTCAGGGTACGTGCTTTGGCAGTCGGTATGTCTTCGCTCCAGTCCTTGTTTTGGTGGTGCCCTGTTTGTTTTAATGTAAGTTCCACTTTGCTGAGTAGACCTTCTCTTTCACTGAGCAGTAGCCATCAGCTAAATTGCCAGCAAGTTCATGTGCTTGTAGATATAAACTGTTGGTTTGACGGGGGAATATCTGCAAGGTTTCAGTGCAAAAATCCAGACCAAAATCCAGGCTTTTAAGAATAAAACCTTTGTATCACAATACACAGAAATAATTGTAAGCTCTATTAAAGCATGGAATGTCTCTTGAAATTTTACAGTGGTTTTTAATATCATACGCCTTTTATAAAGTGAAATTCTGCTGTGACTTTTTTTACTGAAATTGTTCAGTCTTTGAGTATCACTGCCGCTTTGGCTTTGAAGCTGTGTAAGTTGAATCTAGTTTCTATGTGACATTTGAGATGCTACAACACATTTTGCATTTCCAAAAAATTACTATTACTTGGTAGTACTCCTTTCCTTCCCAGCATACCAGCACACTTTGGATTATAAATTAAATAAATGTTCTTATTATTTTTAACCACTTGCACTATCTTAGATCAAATAAATGAAGAAAGAATAGAGCAGGATTGTGACGATCAAATCGTACATGAGGATTTGGAGATGTAATTTCTGATGATTCACTGGGACAAATATGTTTGCTTCTGAGTGTACTGAGGCCAGGATGCTTCTAGGTTGCAGAAGAATTCAGGTTCCTCAAGTGACAGTTCCTGATCTAGCCACAGTCTGTGGGCTGTGCACATTCACTGAATCCCAGCCATGGGATTTTTGTCTTCTGGTAGAAGAGCTTGGCAGGGGGGAAAGGCTTCGGGAGGCAGGTTTACTGTTTTTGCTACTCTTCTAGTATCATTGCAAAGTGCTTCCATGGTTTCGAGCCTTGAAAGTGCATGCCGGACCTGCTACACTGCTGGTCCTGGGAAAGCGGACTTTGATTACAAGTTAGCAGATGGTAAAAATTTGAGTTGTTGCTGTACTCCCACCTTGAGTACAGTCATAATCACAGCTCTCACAGACCAGGGAACAGCCAAATAAAACAGCTGCTGTTTGACACAACAGATCAGAAGCTGATGACGGGATACAGAGCTGTTCTTGGTCCATAAATTTATGTCCTTGGTTCATAAATAACCGACACTTAATTTTAATTTGGCGATGTACTTTCTCACTGTATCCTTCCTTTAACGGTTTTGTAATGAGTTTCCAGCACACTTGATGCTTTGGGGACTCTATTTTAGAAGTTCCCTGCTCAACCTATGGAGCATTTGCTTTAGAAATTCTGTGTATTGAGAATAACTCTATATTCACCACCACTTCTGTGTCTCAAGTTCAGGTTTCTGCACGCTTTGGTGCATCCTGACCGGGGAGTGTAGTGCTGCACCTTTGAAATCGCTGTTAACCAGATAAGCTCACTACATCATGCTGGCCTAGATTCTTTGTAAATCGGTTAAAAAACTGTTCAGGGCTGTTCTTCCTGAGTAGGCAGCGTGTTGGATAGCTTACCATTCCTGGTCTGCAGTCACAAAATGAGGTGAATTACAGTATACCTGAGCTACCTCTGAAGCCATGAACCTCGTAGGGAATAAGCTAGACAAAATCCTCTCTCTGTTTCCGTAGTTTTGAATCAAATATGCAGTGAAGTGACCACCAAGCTGCTGTTTGTGGTGGGGTTGACTCTTCCTAAGGTGGGCCCTGGAGTATAGCTACTAGACACTCGTGCAATGGTGAATTGATTCATCCTTGCCAGGGCATCTGAGCATGGATGTAGAAGACTTGTCTGTCCTGAGCAAAACCTAAGAGCTGCTGCTTGCCCAAATGATGAATGTTGTGAGGCCTCAACAGGTGAGATGCTCTGTATAACGTACTTCACAGCAAACTACCATGTGAGGGGGTGTGAGAAAGATGGTATGCCAATGAAGTGGCGTGGTTGCTTGCATTGACAACCCTCTCTTTTTCAGATCTAGTGGAGTTTGTGCTAGCTTGATACCAAGTGCCCTGCTGTGCCTGGTGGGAGTGAGATGTGAATGCCCTAGTCTGCTTCTGCTGGACTGTTAGCGCCTTGTTTAATTTGTACTGTCGTGACCCTTCCGTCCCATGCAGTGTCCAATTTGTTTTCTAAATAGCTAAGGTGAGCCTTGGTCTTGCTTCTGCAAGTGAATCTCTATGCTACACGCACTGTTTGAAATGCAGCCAGAAGTCTGGTGTACTTCCTTGTCCCGAGCGTTAACCTTGGCTCCAGTTCTTTGTTCTGGGATGGTTCTGACTTACTTGAATGTTGAACACACCATAGGCAATGCTTTCCTTAAAGGTAGGGAGCAGGATAAGAAATTATCATAGAATCATTAAGGTTGGAAAAGACCTCTAAGATCATCAAGTCCAACCATCAACTAACACCACCGTGACTCCTAAACTAGGCCCTGCAGTGCCACGTCTACACCTTTTTTGAACGCCTCCAGGGATGATGACTCCACCACCTCTCTGGGCAGCCTGTTCCAATGCCCAACCACTCTTTCGGTAAAGAAATTCTTCCTGATGTCCAGTCTAAACCTCCCCTGACGCAACTTGAGGCCATTTCCTCTCGTCCTATCGCTAGTTTCTTGGGAGAAGAGTCCAACACCCGCTTCACTACAGCCTCCTTTCAGGCAGTTGTAGAGAGCGAGAAGGTCTCCCCTCAGCCTCCTCTTCTCCAAGCTAAACAGCCCCAGTTCTCTCAGCCGCTCCTCAGAAGACTTGTGCTCTAGACCCTTCACCAGCCTCGTTGCCCTTCTCTGGACACGCTCCAGCACCTCAGTGTCCTTCTTGTAGTGAGGGGCCCAAAACTGAACACAGTACTCGAGGTGCGGCCTCACCAGTGCCGAGTACAGGGACACGATCACTTCCCTACTCCTGCTGGTCACACTATTCCTGATGCAAGCCAGGATGCCGTTGGCCTTCTTGGCCACCTGGGCACACTGCCGGCTCACGTCCAGCGGGCTGTCGACCAGCACCCCCAGGTCCTTTTCTGCCGGGCAGCTTTCCAGTCACTCTTCCCCAAGCCTGTAGCGTTGCATGGTGTTGTTGTGACCAAAAATTATGGCCCTGTAACTTTAAATTTAATAGCTCAGAATCTCCCAGATTTCCCAGCATCAGCTGGAAAGTGGAGTCCACATTGCAATTTATGAGCCGTGGTAGACCACGGTTATTACTACACTTGTTTCAGCTGATGAGTTGCACGTGAGACATAGCTCAAGGCTGCTGCTAGTGCTTTCAGAGCTCTCCAGAGGAAAGATGATTGACTGATCCAAGGCCTAGCACTGTTTTGGCCTTGGATCAACATCAGAGACCTGAGAATGCAACACAAACCATCCTGTGGGTAGACCTGTTGCTTACCTTTTGGTGTAACTTCTTTCTTTTCCCCTACTCACATTGACTTAGCTCAATGTAAAACACTTCCACGTCGTATACCTTGGAGATGTCTCTGTTCAGAGAGCTTTAAACCCAGTGAAAAAGCTGTTTTGCCCCCTCTGTATTATATGGAACTGCTCTGTTCATTTGCAAGTGGTTTTTAGACTCACTGTTAAATAAAGCCAGATGGAGTAGTGTTGCATTAACTGGAATGCTGCCTGCCTGGTATTTTTGCTGTTGTAAGACCACTCTCAGTTGAGATTTGAACAGTGGGGTCTGCGAGACTCCCTGCAAATGGATGTTTTGTTCTGCAGCCTGTGCCTTGAATAGTTGCCACAGCCACTGTGCTATGTCTGCATCCTCCCCTGGGACAGCCTCTGCGCCATGCCACGAGATGAGTTAGAGGCCTTCAAAAGGGTTGTCTTGCACTGCAATAGGAGCTGGGTCTGCCGTGGCAATTTCCAGGCACTGCACGTACCTAAATGATGTAAGAAGGCAGTAATGAGGCCCCAGAGGTGTGCGCTTGCTTGTTCTCAGGTGAACCCCTCCAGTTCTTGTCCCTATTGCTGCTCTTCCTCTCTGCTAGCCTAGAAGTTGGAGAAAGCCCTCACATTCCTTCTTCCCCACGGTCTTCTCTTGGAAGGCTTATGAAGATGGCTACCCCTCAACAAATCCAAACTAGCACAATGGTTGCTGTGAGCATGGGTATCAGCAGTGTCTGCTGGTACTCCTTATACTGAGCTGCTTGTTCTTCCCATCAAGGCCTCCCCCACCGATTCAACGAGCTATTCTCCCTGGTAGGAATGATCACCCTCTTCAGGGTGGGATTGCTCTTCATCTCAGTGGACATTGTGTCCCAGGCATGTTGTCAGCCTCTGTCTGCACCCCTCTTTCAGCAGCAACACTGTCTCTTTTAGATCCTGGTCTGGGTCTTAATAGCCTTACTGAGGGGGACTGGCTTTACCCCTCTGCATTGAGTGCAGCAGCTTCTTGATATTCATGTGGGGTCACCACGAGTTGCAGGATCACAGTGAGTTGTGAGGCCTGGCTTGGCTGTACCGCCCTCAGTATTCCCTTGGGACTGCCTTCACTATCCCCTGGGGCAACTCCTGCCCTTGTTCCTGCCCTAGGCGCAATCACGCCTCTCCCAGACACCAGGTACCGGCAATTGAACAGGTTTCACAACGTTACCGGCCGCACTTTGGAGAGCACCGAGTGCTTTCTGAGGGGCAGGTAGTGCCAGAGTCTCTGCCATGACTTATGCATGTGTGTGTGAAGCTTGAGCATCATTGGTAGCAGAACCAAATGTCTAACTTCTGCTTTGCACAATTGGAAGTGGCTCTTGGATCGGAAGTCAGACTTCTGGTTTCTTTCTTAGGGCAAACATGTACATATAACCCCTGAAAAATGTGACTTAACTTCAGCAGACTTCTGGGAATGCAAAATTAATAAGTACTAGCAGTGCTGATGTAGTGTTTGTCTTCTAGTTCGCAAACATCTGGGGTGTCAGTAGATACGCACAGAAAATGAGACAAATCTGAGTGCCTGATGGGGGGGTAAAGAAAGGTTTCTGTACTTACTATCTCACCACACAACCTACATGATTGTTATGAAATGAACTGATGAGAGATATTACTTCTCCCACCATCATTAGGATGCAAGTGTTTTCTGAATGTGCCAGATGTTTAGCTTTCATTATCTGGAAGTTTCTTTCATTTCCAACCCTAGTGAAAGGGAAGCTTGAGCACGTCCAGCAGAATTATAAACAGTTTCCTGTACGAATGAAGAAAGCAGCATACTTAATGAACTGCATCATGGTAATAGTAAGTCCAGCTAATGAATGCTTTCCCTGTTATTTTAGAGAGGTGGCCAAGTGACATTTTTCTGATTCTGGATCACTGGATCCGTATGGATTATTTGTCTGAGACAGGCTTCCTTTTATTTTAATATTTGGAAGGAGTTTACTCAATACTGTATACTTTACAGTCAGATTTCTGAG
Organism: Fregata magnificens; assembly: GCA_013389945.1. Classification (NCBI taxonomy): domain Eukaryota; kingdom Metazoa; phylum Chordata; class Aves; order Suliformes; family Fregatidae; genus Fregata; species Fregata magnificens. The sequence continues at coordinate 53,656 of WAAD01012663.1, read as the reverse complement.
TTATTCAGAATCACCTTATATTCAAAGCTGGCTAAGGGTATGTCCTCTAAGATGCTAGCTGTTGAAAAAAGTATCTTGACTAACAGTTTTTTGTATTTATTCTGGAGAAATCCCGTGAACACTTTTTCAAAGCACCATAATACCAGCTCCAGTAACATTTTTTGCAAGTATTAGTTTGTGTAGAAGGAGGGGTTTCTGAACTATAGGTTGTAACCGGCTAGTTAAGACTTGCATGTTCAATACTGCTCTGCCAAAATCACGGCAGACATTCTTGACTCCATGTAATAAGGCAGTTGCTGTTACTTACCAGAATATTCCCCAAATATATTGTCATATTACTGGACTGCTTTGGGATACGTGTGTATCTTTTTATTTCTGAGGATTGAATAAATGTTTTTGGAGCACTGAGAGGCACTTGGATAGACAGAGTATTGCTGCACCAGGTGGAACAGATTTGTTCTTTCCAATGGTAGAAGAAGAGGGGACTTGTTTTGCCTGGTCTTCTCTGAAAATATTTTCTTCAGCCAGGCCAGCTGCGTTGGGGGGAGGGCTTTGTCTGCAGTTCTTTAGCATTTAATGCTTGCCATAACTGATCTGGAAGTGATCTTTACTGCAGCTCAAGTGTGATTTATTAGTTTTTCCAATGATTGGAGCCGAGAACCTACTGGAAGTAGCTACAGCGAATGGGAAGACCAGAGTCGATGGCCTCGCAGTTGAAATGCAAGCGGCACCTTGTACTAGATGAACCTTTAGGGCTGTCCTGTGATTGTTCTTCAGAATTATACTCTTCCAGTTGAGAAGTGAGTACGTGGCCGAACCCTCTTCCTGGTGCTAGAAGCAAGGAGATGAGCATGAGTGGTGCTAGTTATTCACATGAGCTTCGTGAAGTGTGAGATCATCTGTGTGTGTTAGCAGAACAGGATACAATGCCTTTTCAACAGGAGGGGGGGGATGGCACTTCAAACGATCTTTAAAAGCATTTTCTCCCCTCATTTTGCCAGCATTGCTTTCTCTGTGTTGTGCTTTAGAGAGCTCCTTTTCTTCCAGGAGCAGGGAAATGCACTGATGTTTTTGTGTTAGCTGTACAGCAGAGGTATATAGGGAGTTGCCATCATCATGTTGGCATCTCCACCTGTGATTTCTCACTGCGCTCTTCTACAATGGCAAAGGGAACTAAAAGATGGCAGATCCATCTCTCCGAAAGCAAACTCTGGGGGATCAGTATCCCCGTTCACTGCATCTTTTAGGAAAGACTGGGTAGAATTACTGCAGTGCTGCACCATTTCTCCTTGAATAACTGGAGGGATTTAACAGTACCTTGAAATATAAGGTGTCAAAAAATGATGAGGCCTCCAGCAATACGAATGTAGAAATCTTATCTGTGCCTGTCTCATAAGTCAGAGCTTCTGGAACTGTTCTGTGCAGAGTCCAGATCAGCTCCTCAGTATCTCAGACTAGGTTCATTAGGCAATATGACATTTTAATGCAGTCCAGCGGTTTTTCATAGTTTTGATCAGATTGGATATGAAACAGTGGATTGATGAAGATCACTTTGATCTGTAGGTGACACTGCAAGGACTGGACATACATACTGCATTTTCCATGGACTTGGTGTGCTTGCTTTTCAGAAGGTCCTTAGTTTCTCTTAGCTACGACCTGAAATCCTTTTTGTCAGGAAGCTGCAACTTGA
>WAAD01012663.1:8084-42921 GCA_013389945.1 Fregata magnificens | reverse complement strand
GCTGCCGCTGAGGTGGCTGCCGCTGAGGTGGCTGCCGCTGAGGTGGCTGCCGCTGAGGTGGCTGCCAGGGCGTCCTCCGCCTGCGGGGTGCTGCCGGGGCGAGGTGAGGCCCCTTCTCTGCTTCCTTCTCTCTCTTTCCTTCACCTGATAAAACATCTTTGTCTCAACCCCAGAGTTCTCTCTCTCTTGTTCCCGTTTTGTCCCGTCCTGCCGGAGGGGGGGAGATGTACGAAGACAGACAAGCTGGAGAGGCGTTGACTGGTAGTTAATTCTTTGTCTTCTTAGCTAGACCTGATACTAGTACAAAATGTGGTAAGTTACTAGTTTCTGTATTAAAACCTTCTCAGGGCTTTTAATTTTTTACATCTGTGCTAGTGTTAACTGAATGTAGTTTAAGTTTTAGAAATGCCACACTCTTCGGAAATTAAATAGTAGCACATGCCCCTCTGTGCAACCTGCGTTCGTATAAATTACCCAAATGTATGGTAACGTCATTCAGCAATATAGTTCTGAAGTTTTCTCAAAGAACATTGTAGGAGACTGTTGGAGACGTGGGTATGTTAAAGGAGAGAGTTGCAAGAATTTGTGTAGGTAATTAGGTGAGTCTTAGATAATATACGCGTGAACTCACATCAAAGTGTTTCCTGTAAGTAGTTTTCCAACCTGCAACTATCAATATGACTAGCAAGAGACGACAAGGTAATAGCAGAAAAATCTGTATATATATTCTTTGTCTAAAATACTGTATTATGTTCTGAAGGAATTGCAATCTGTTCAGTATAACATATGCATATATATGTTTATAAACTTACCACAATGTTGTGGTAGAAGCACAGGACTATGCCTGTAAGCAGAGTGGGTGATGGCAGTGTTTGTTCCCAGCTCAGTCTGACCGCTCTGGAAGTACCTCGTGTGGGAAGGTTGCGGGCAGCTGAAGTTGGGCTGGGTTTGCGCATGACTACTTTGCTTTGAAAGTGAAAAAATACTTGGCTACTTCCAGACGAAACCAGGACAACGCTGTACCATCTGCTTGTTTATCATCATTTACCAAAGGTTTAATCTGTGTTCTAAGCAGACTCTCAATACATAGTCTGGAGTAGTTGATACACCTGTTTTTGTCTTCAGATAGCATAAATGTTAGTCTAAAGCTGCCACACGTATTAAAAAAAAAAACGATAAATTAATATTCTTATTGTGAACAGAGCTTTATTTTGCTCTTGTGGGCTTTTTAAGTGTGTGTATGTTTGCCCTTATTTCTCCAAACAATAACTGTGTTTATACTTTCCATTTCTCATGCATGAATTATTGCTTTGTTCTAGCCAAACTTTATTAATCATATTAATAAGAAAACAGTTTTGAGAAGGACATGAAATTTATTGAACTGATTTGTCTTGTTCTTTTAGATTGTATTTTAAGGTGTTGTCTTCCAGTTATCATGCACTTCTATTTGTTCGCCTTTTACTTACCATTTTTGCATTAGCATCAATATTGTCAAAGTCACCAGATGAGCAGCTTGATGTATTTAATCCTTGGCTTCTAGTAGTTGGGGTTTTCACCATGTTAGCTTCCTTGTATGCGGTTCTTTAAAGACGCAGAACCCAAAGCCCTTTCCTTCTGAGCGTTTTTTTAATAGCTTATTGAGATGCAGTAGCTGGGTTGAGTGATGTTAATAGTAATATATTCTTAGATGATCTCAAGAGATCATCTTTCATGCCATTCTGGATGGTGCAGAGTGCAATTTGTGGCTGCAGAACTCACTGGACCTCAAGTGCTGCCTTTTCATAGGGGTAAGGAGGCACCGGTAGCTGAAGAGCTGCTGTGCTGATCATTGCCTCAACATGTGTGTGCACTTGGCTTTTTTGTTTCTTTAGTGACCTTTCTCATTACCTAATATTTCCCTAGGTGTCTGTTTTTTCCCCACTTCTAATTGCTCCATCGCCTCCAGGCAGTGGCTTTAGAACCGCAGGGCACCGCGGCTGCAGAAAGAGCTGGAAACTGGCTGGGCCAGACCTGCGTTGAGACAAGAGTGGGAAAGCAAGAGCTTAGGTCTCATCATATCAACTTCAGGCAAACAGGGCAGAATGAGGGAGGTGGAGAGCTGCTCAGCTCAGGATTGGTTTTATTTTTCTCTCTTTTCATGGAAAAGACACTGTTGGCCCTTGGTCATTAGGCTTCTTTGCAGCCCAGGTGACTACTTCTCCAAAGGGGCCAAAGGAACAGCAGGCAGCTCTAAGAGGTGTCACTTCTGCTTCCTGCATATGGAATATCATACGAACATCATGTGGTGAGCTGTGTTGTGGGCTGGACAGCCTGGAAATTGTGGTACTTTTAAATACCTGGTGTTCCTTGGGCGTGCCCAGGACTCTGCTGTGCATAAGATTCTTCCCGTAAGTAGATTGAGGTTTCACGCTACCGCTCTTCTCTCGAATTTCTCTGAAGCCAAGATGCACCTTAGAACCTTACAGATGCTGCTTTCAGGCACAGTTTTTGCAGGATGTTTTGGAGACTTTGCCCATCCTTGCTCTTTCCCGGGAGAGTCTGTAGACTGTACAGGTTGATCTGAAATGTTGAAATTTGGGAACTTAAAGGCTGCTGGACAAACTCGGGAATGCTACCACACATGTCCATCATCGTTTTGGGGAAGGTCAGTAATCGATAGCAAGAGCGGGAAAGCATGGGGTGTTGGCTGTTTACATGGTACTTCTGGTGACAAGAGGAGGAAGGCTTGCAAGCGTCGTCTTTGTTGTCTGTGATGTGATGCGCTTTGCTGTTGGGATTTGCTTCTTAGTTTGGGTTCACTGAACTGTTCCTTAGAGCTGGGGCTGTGGCCTGTGCGTTCATATCCAAGCCAGAATTTTCTGAGCTATCTACTTCAGTGCTAGCATATCTGCAGCAGCGCAGGTCCAGTCACTAATGCTTCAGACAAGTTGGTTTATGCCTTTTGTTTTGCCTACAATACTTGTTACTCTCTTGGGTGTCTCTGCAACTTAAGATTTCTCTGTTTTCCCCACCAAATACTTGCCAAATACATTTGGAAACGGAGTGTCAAATATGCCTGCTTTAGGTTTATGACAAAAAAATGTGCATTGAAATACTGTTCTCTAATGAGATAAATTGGGATGTGCATGAGGCTGTAAACAAAATGTGAAAACCAGAAGTGTGTAGATTGGACATATGTATGGGTTCACCCTTACCTCCTCCCCCCCCAAGCACTGTCACAAAAAGCTAATTAGTATCTTTGAGAAGTAACAAAATTTGCCTTTAAAAAAAAAAAAACAACTTCAAATAGTCTGTTACTTTAATCAGTGGGTTGAGGTTTTTGGTTTTACTGAGAATAAGACATTGTGAAAAGGAAATACCCATACGGTAGTTGTCTTTGATTTTATTTTGCACAAACCTAATTGGATCTGCTAATTTAATTCTTGTGCAACTAGGCTACAGTAATAATAGTCATACTGTACACTGTATAGCAGTGCCAGCTAGGATTTGCTGTTTGGATCTTCTTTCCTGTGAAAATAAGGTACTGCTTTAGAAAAGGCAGAACTAAAATAACTTTTTTTTTCTTTCTTTTCCCCCCTCAGCTTACATCTGTGTTTGTTTTCAATGACGCACTGTTTCAAATACCACCTTGTAGCTGCCATATGAAGTATAAGAATGCTGAAAACTAGCGTTTCTGCTTATCTGGTTTTGAGTAGGTTCCATGTTTAGTCAGGGGTGTTGAGGAAGTGTTATGTGATGGTATAGATCCCTTTACTTCCTAAGTCTCTAGTATTCGGGAAATCTTTGAAATGGATATTCCTTCTACCTGTAGAAATGAGTGTAATGCTTCCTTCTTATCACAGATTTATTTAGCTGCTTTTCAGGATTTTTGTTGCACTGCTTCTACAGCATCGATCGTTCTGTATTTTCAATACAGTCACTCAGGTTGGTTTTTTTTGTAATTGTTATACCCAGCTGCTGTTCTCTTACAGTACTTTTGCCAGCAACTTAATTTTACTATAAATATTTCTCCTTTTCCTTGAGTTGCTTGAATTCTAGTCCCAATTTCCTTGTGAAGAGTATCTGCCCATGTACGCGTTTGTGTTACTTTACCTATCTCTTACCAAAGTTCTTGTGCTTCTGTGAGCTCTCAGCCACGTGGGTGCTTCCTGCATCAGATTTTGGGCTGACAATGTTTTAAAGGTCTCATCCCATTACTGTTCTTTGTAATGTGGATCTGTCCTTTGTAATCCAAAAAGCTTAAGACTGTCTTGCTTTAAGCCTCCTGGCCTTTCCCAGTAGGGTGACTTTTGAGAAAAGGAAAAAAAGAGGAGGGGAAGAAAACTTACGGGGATTATTTTTAGGAACATTCTATCCCTTGAAAAAGCATCTGTCTACCAATGCAGAAGTATATGTATTAACCTCAGATTAATCCGTGTTCATTTACCATGTTATGTATATGTGAAACTTTTATTCATTTTCATAAAAGAAAATGAATCACCTATGCTCCTGAGAGATGCTTCTGAGGGCTTGTTTGCTGTTTCTGTAGGTGAGATACAAATTAACCAGTGATAATGTGATACTGCTTGAAATGAGCAAGTACATAATATGCTCATTGCAGTGTAGGAGACCTTGGCCAGTAAGAACACTGGGAAGTGATCCTTTTTTCTGTTCATCAAAAGGACATCTCTTCCAGAAGGACAATAGTTTGCATATGAAGTGGGTTGCTGCTTGTGGAATGGATGGGGTCTGTTCCTCTTTTATATCTCTGTTCTTGGCTTGTTGTGAGTGTACAGAGCAGATATGAGCGTGTACTTCGCATTTAATTAGAAAACCCAAAACATTAGCTGCTTTATATGTCATCACATTTTCAGTTAGTGTGTTGTGATACATTACACGTAGTGGTACTTGCAAATAAAGCGAGGAAGATTTCATGCTTTTGAAGCTGCTCTTCTTGCAGATGGGGAAAACTCAACTAACCTAAACATAAAAAGTTTTAGAGCTATGATTATTTAGTTAAAAGAGCTCTTCAAATACAGACTATCATCTAAACATCTAAAATCCACAAACATTTGCTGCCAAGAGAAAGCTTTTTTCCTTTGAATTTTGCTGGTCGAAAATGTCATCTGAATAGTCTCTCATCTCTCAGTGATTCTCATGATAGCAAAATGGAGAAATATAGAAGATGCATGGTAAGGGGGAAATGGTTCAAACTGGAGACTAAGTGGAAAGGATTATCGTTTTACAGGGTTTTGTGTGTGTGTGTGTGTGTCTCTGGTTCATGGTATTATGCATGTGTACACCTTCTTGCATTGCAATCGAGAACTTGGGGCAGGGGGGAGTGTTTCTACGTAATCGCCTTAATGAGTGTTTATGCCAGTGAAGATACAAGAACATCTATGACCTGAAAAATAGTGTCATTTTCACGTCTTTGAAGTGCAAAATACACTGTTTACAATTAGTATATACTTGTAACTTTTTGTGAGGGAGAGACAGATTCCTGGCAACAAACACATTTATTACTTTCAGTGGTTTTACTTTTCTTGCAGCCTTTGGGTTTGATTTGGTGTTTTTGTGACAGTGTTTGGTTGTTTATATTCATAAGCTGCTTAACTGGAGACACGTTCAGACAGCCTAAATTATCTTGAAGCCCCTGAGCATTTTATGATGGTGGTGGTTTCTCTAAAGTTGTGACCTATCTTTTTGCTGTCCTTGCTGGTTAATGCTCACCAGGAGACCTTTATTCACTTTTCCTGATACTTCTCTTCCTCAAGACTCCTGCACCTTGGTGGAGAATATACCGCTATAGTAGGAACCCAGATTACAGGGTATTTTAGCAACAGTCTGTTTGGTTTCTGAACCTCCAGGGCAAGGGAGGTGTTTCAGATTCATCCCCTTGACTTGAAGGCTTATGGAAAATCTTGTTTATTCCATAAGGTGAGGAGTTATGTGACTGATTGCAAAGCTACAAAAAACAAATTGAGAAAACACAACCTTATGATACGCCTGACCTTCATCTCTGTTGTCTTGCACCTACCGCTTTGGATTTCTTGGTGTCGTGTTTTGTTTGTGGAAACCCAGAAAATACCTCGCTTTCGCTACAGGCCCCTGGATACTCAGAATTGCTCCCTCTTTCTGAAAAGAAAGCTTTTTTGGTTCTTCCCTCCTTCAAGCATGCAGCTTTTGGTTTTATACTGAATATGACTGACTGTGTTAAGTTTTCTTTCTGCTTTTTTCCTCTACTGTTATGCTTTGAGATGCAGAATTAAAACACATGGGATATTCTTTCTCTCTTGGGAGCTTCTTTGAATGTATTTTGTTATTCTATGTATATTTGGGCAAAACTAGATTGCAGTAGCAGACATCTACAAGTCATATGACTAATCTAATGACATAGGCTGAACCAGTTTCAATGAAAGTGCTCTTGGACACAAATGTTTTGTGAAGAAGTATTTGCACCTGTAGCCTGATGTGTGTGTATGAAGCAAATAACTTCCGCATGTCAATAGTTACTAAATACACAGTAACAGTGTATTAGGGGGAATATATAGAGTAAAGAAAACTAGGAGTCTTAAGCAGTGGATTATAGCTGCTGAGAGGACACTTCCCCTTTTGCTTCTCTTTATCTGCATCAAAGGTTTGTGTTCCCCCTGCATTCCTGCAGTGTTCATGATACTTTCTGCACTGAGCAGCTCCCTCTTCAGCACCTTGTGTCTTCAGCTGCACCTTGGTGGCTCTTGTGGGGCAAGGTAGAGGCTAGATGAAATTTTTTTGGTCTTTATCTGGTGCCCCCCAAAGCAACAAAGAGTAGCCTTTGAGTCCCCCCTGTTCTGTGCATTGCTCTTTGCTCCATTTTTGCTTTAGCTGGTCAGGAGGAAAGTTCTGCATTTCCAAATGGGGAGGCATCTCTTGTGTTCTTTCAAAGCACTGGAGGGAGACAAATAAACTAATAGTTCATTTTGATGGTCTAAAGATTGGTAGCTTTGATACCAGAAGAGATAGTAACATCTTTCTGTGGCTTCACTGCGGATCCCTGTATCAATGTACAACAGAGCCAGGAATGTCTTTTTAGCTTGTATTACTTAGAGATGGATACTGCTGAAAACTATGCATTGGCTTTCTACGCCTTACCCCTCCCAAAAATTAACCTTAACCATATTTTTTCTGTTAATTCCTGGACCGTAATTACCGAAGAGCTGAATTCTGGTGGCTGTTATAATCTCTCTTGGTAATCTCTAATGGAAGTCAGGGGGAACCTAGGTTTTATTACTGGAAGTGCAAAGTGCCTGGTTATAATCACTGATTGCCTGTAATTTATCTGCTTGGGCCGGTTTCAAGCAGCTCTGGTGGCAATGTCTGTACTATTTCAGGATTTGTTAAATGTTCTCCAGGTGAAGTATATTGTAAAATTCAAATAATTAGGAAGATTGAGTGGTTTTGCTGCAACCCTTGTTTGCCAAACTCATCATCAGTCTTTTGAGATGAGGAGAAACTGGAAATTGGGCCATCTAAATTGGACGGCTTGTGCATATGAAAAGGGTAGAGAACCAAATGGAGTGGGCAAACTGCATATTCAAGCTCCCTGTGTGTATACCTGTGACTTTCACAGTATTGTAGCCCTTATACAGAGTCTCTGAAGTTTAAAACTGAGATGAAAAAAGTATATTTTAATACTAAAGTTTAAAAATAAGCGCTGTGTAACACTAATGCACTTAACACAAGGAGAAAGAAAATTAATAAGAAAAAAAGAGAAAATGAATAACTTGTAGGGTAATGTTTTTGATCCGGGCTGATCTGTGTTCCTCCTTGCTGCCCTCGGGTAGAGCTCAGCTCAGCTGCTGGATGTCCAAGCGCCCCTGTACCCATTGCCTTGCGAGGGGGTTTTGGCATTTGTATAATGAAGTTACACTGGCCATCCCTCTGTGTAGCAGCATGTAAACTGTGAGGGGGAAAACCAGAGCCGGCTTCTATTGCAGACTGTGAACCAGAATACTAAACCAAGAAATGTAAACGTATTTCCTAGACTCCCGTAAATTCTGTTCTGATGCTAATACTTCTAATAAAGACAGATCTATTAAAAACTAATTATTTTTATTTGGAAACAGTTTTTAGTGCTAGAGGGCCTTTATTCTTGCAGTCAAATGGCTGGAAGTCAAAATTGTTGAAGTTCAAATTGTAAACAAGCTGTAAATATTTTACTGAAGGTAATCAACCAATGAAGTAAATTCACAAGGGATGTTATAAACTTCCTGTCGCTTTGTAACTATTCATAACTAGAAGTCTTTTTAAAACATCTCATGCTTGAGCCACAGCTAGTTGGAGTTACTGTGAGCATTGCTTAGTTAAATAACATTGCCTGTGTTGCGCATGATGGGAGCGAAATGTTCTGTGTGGCATTAAAATGTGCGAGTCATGGGAGTGGGCCCACTGTAAAATAAACAAATATTTGCTTATTGGCTTTTGGTGGGTTCAGGAAGGTGCTTCTGGCTATGCAGTCAGGAGTGCTTGTGTTGCTGTACCTGAAAGTATGGGATAAGCAAGCTGATTTAACGGGATGTGCATGATGTTAGGGGTTTAATCAGTAGCAATAGGTTTTGGGTTTGATTATTTTTTTTTATTCTATTTTTTGTGTGTTGGGGGTGGGGTATATTTTTATGAGATGAAAAAAGACTTAGATGAGAAGTGCAATTGTCAGGGTGCCGTGAGGGCCAGCAGCTGGCTGGGGCTGAGGAGCCAGGGGGGTAACAGGGCTTGCAGGGCAGGGCCTTGCTAGCCAGGGTCTGTCCCGGCACCCCAGCCAGGGAGCGGGGCAGCCCTGAGGCCAGATCTTTTGGCACCTCTGTGGGCATGGGGCATGTCCTGGTTGGGTGGGGCCCAGCGCCCATGATGGGGCTGGAGACTGGCTGCCTGCAGCATTGCAGTGGCAGGGCTGAGGGCCCAGGGGCAGCAGGGGAGCCCACATGAGCCTGATTAGGGACAGTGTGGCCAATTAGTGCCCTCTGGGCCCTGACAGAAATGTAGTGAGGATGCACTTTTAGAAGTATGTGGATAGAATCATGTTCTTGTCTCTATAAATGTCAAATATTGCTGCTCGTTTTTTTTCCTAGTGTCTTGTAAAAGGATTTGCGTCTGATAGCTACAGCATTTCCATGCGACCACCACTTAGCTGATCTCAACAGTCCATGCTCAGGAGAAGTATAACTGCCTTCTTAGCCATGCTTGCAAAAAAGTTTTCCTCATGCCTTCATTTCAAGAGGGGTTTTCTTTCTCTGTGATGGCAGAGCACAGTGTGTGCAAGAAGAGTTGTAAAAATGATTTGTTTTGGAAAAGGTTATTTGTGTGGTCTCAGTCGGCTTGTTTCTGTTCTGTTCTTTACATGGGACACTGGGGAAGTGATAAGTTGAATTCAGTATTCAATTGCAAACTGAGTCTTGATGCAGAGGGGAAAAATAACACAGATTAGATGATAATACATGTCACAAGCAGTGTTTTTACTTTTGAATGTTGATTAGTTAAGCATTTTTTCAAAAATGATGTTGCATACACGTTTAGGAGTAGATTATGAACAGCTTGCCAAGATCAGTTTAGTATTTGTTTCATAATTTCTCGGAAGGGATATCAAATGGAAGAATTTTGTTGACTAAATTACTGAAGGCTATTCGTCATACTCTTGAAATACATTATTACTAATATTTATTTAAAGTCATACAGTCATCAACTACAAGTGGGTTGTTCTTCTCACATGTTGGCTTATTTAAAAAAAAAAATTGTAGAATTCATTTGAATCTTCAGTAGATACTTCTATTGCTGTTTTCTGGCAGTTGGAGGTCTGAGGGAGAGGCTGTGTGCAGCCTGTTCTCCTGGTTGAAGTTTGAGATAATTATCATTAAGTGAACACAGAATGAAATAGTTGTTCTCCTGCACAGAGCAGCTGAGTAGTGTACTTACAAGTACCAGTCTTGCTTAGTAACTCACCCGAGGCTTGCTTCACGGTCTTCATCTGAATTCACAACTGCAGTTTGCTACAGGAATCAAGTGTGAAGGCCGTGCAGATCGCAATGATCAGACCTAGATGGGACTGGATTCAACTGGCTGGAGGTTGTGACCCTGTGGTCACCGCTGCTGGCAGGCAGCAGACAATTCTCTCCAACTGAAAAGAGACCACGGAGGGCAGATGTGTCTCAAATGAAGCTACTCCTCTCCTTTGCCCACGCTTTATTTTTTGTTTGAGCTTTACTTGGCTGTTTTCCCTTGCGTACTCGTGCATGAAGTACCACCAGAATTACAAAGAAAATGGATGGATTTGGCTGCCTTGTGACACCCTGTTCTGCAGTTTTTCTCACTGCTGGACAATTGAATATATATTGAATGTTACCGAGCATGGCCAGGAAGGGCCATGTGATCCGTTCCTGGGAAAGGAGCCGGTCACGCTGTTACAAATATGATTGCCGCCAATCTTTATGATGAAAATAAGCAAAGCCACATTTGCTGAGTATCCAGTCATTCCTGCCAGTTCTTTCTGAATCATCAGCTTTTGAAAAGAGCAATAAAAATTGTGCAAAGTTCTAACTTTCACAGGTAATCATCTTCAAGTGTGACAGTTGTCATCTCTATTCCCTTATCTTTGAGGCTAAATAGAGATGTGTCTAAATTGTTGACTTTTCCACTGCTCTTGGAAGGAGTCATGGCCAGAATTCAAAGTGAAATGTTTAGAAGCAGGACATTTAGTTTCGCGAATCATTTTTTGGGGGAGTGATATTACTTTAGACAGCTTCCTGGCCTTTGGCCAGTAGGTTGCTCTTTGGGAAGAAGTAAAGCAACCTGTACCATGTAATTAGACCCAGCCGTCGCTTGTTGGGTGTCACATGTCACATGCACACACTCTTGTACCACTGTGCGAGGAAAACCTCTTGCATTTTCACTAGCTGCTGCTCAGTGAAACCTGTTCTAAATGTGGACTCTTTCTCGTGATGTTCATTAATGAATCTTTCTGTATTGGACAACATAATATTCAATAGCTGCTCCAAGGAAACCTGTATGTCCAGTCTCTCTGCCTCTCTCCAAGGTTAAGGTTTTATAAATGCTTTTGTGGCTGTCCTGTAAGACTGTATTTGTTACTTGCCAGATTAACATTAGGTTCCTGCCTTGCAGTGCAAAAACTTGATTTTCATTTTTTTTCAACTCTGAATTTTTAATGTGCTATCCATGGGCTAGATAGGAAGACAAGTGAAGTTCACTGTATCCAAGATAAGTGTTTCAACATACTCGATTCTGCAGTTGCTGGTGTAGGGTAAATAGGAAGGGAGGCAGAAAAAGGGCAAAATGAAATATGCTTAGAAAGGTGAAGTGCTGACTGAAGCTATGGGAATAAGCATTGTATGGGGAAGGTAAAGGGAATCTGATCTTGAGAAAGACTGGATTAAAACTATAACTTACGTAAGGGCAAGATAGTTCTTTAAGAACTACTGGCTATTGAATAAGATCAGTTGCTGTTGACTAATGGGAGCTGTTAATCCTTGTTGCCTGTGACTAGTTTGGAGAAATTATTTGTAAATGTCTAGTGGGAAATAACTGTGAATGCAGAAGAGGGATATTTGTTTCACAGGTTCTTTCAGGGCTGTCATTCAGTGTCTACTTACCTCTGAGATAGGTTTGCAAGTAAAGGAATTGAGCGGTGTGTTCACCTTCCAGCTGTATGTGTTGCTTAGGGAATGCCTGAATGGTAGTTCTGGTGTTATTACTTGAGCGTGAAAGTTACCTTTTAAATGCCTAGCAATGTGAAACTGTAGACATGTGTGTTACAAATTCAGATTGGGTAATAGTACTTTGAATTGTTTACTGTTGCTACTCTGGATTTTTTTCATAAACATAGATTGCAGAATCCAGAATCTCTTTTCTATTTACCCCCACTTTGTTGAACAAGGTGATTCTACTGTTGCAAGCTTGCAATATTTTACCAGCATGTGGTATCAGAGAGCAACGTCAGCTCCTTTCTCTCCATGTTTTTTGTGAGACAAGGAAAGAGCTACTAAGTTTTTGAGCAAACTGAACGCTTCTCTTGTCCTCACTCGTTGTGTCCACGGAGATTCAAAGCAGCGTCACTGTGTCAAGTGGGCCAGAGTGGTGGTGGTTTAGAACAAGTCAGCGAGTTACGTTTTCTTAATTGGTTCAGATGATTCAGCCCGGAACATGAATCACACTGGACAGTGAGTTGGATGTTTCTAGGGTAGTAAGAGCCAAGTAATTTTAGTTTGCCCCAGAGGCTAAATTAATGTACAGGTCAAGTTCAATTAAAATTTTTTTCACACTCCAACTATTCATTTTTCTTGTTCTGACAGTTTTATTTACTGTGTGCCCAAAAGGTCTGCCGCCGTGGACCACTTTGGCGTCCTGTCAAGAGCCTGAAGGCAGCACCTAGTTGACACGCGCTTTGTATAAAAGTGTATATGGATAGGCCATTTGCTTTTGGATTTACTTAAATTAGAAGATGGTGGTGGTGTCCCTGTCCCCCTGAAAGCTGATTAGTAGCAAACACTGTAGATCTGAACTCACCTTGAGTTTTCAGGCAGAGGAGCTTTCGCACCTTGTGAGCCGTAACGTGTTACAGGTTCTGTTTCTGTTGCTTGGTGTCCATCAGTTGCAAGCCTAGGCAAGTTGACTCTGAAATAAAACCCTTTTAATCATCTTGATGATTAAACACTTCAGGGTTTTTTATTTTCTGGTATTCATTCCAGTAGAAAAACCTGCTGCGTGTTGGAGACACGTGGAATTCCAAATGTTTGAGCTTTTGTTTCTTGTTTATACTGGTGTATATTGTTGAACTGTGTATAAAACTTTGTGGAAGGATATCTTGATTTGTTTTGCACATCTAAAATTTCTCCCAGGATGGAGATGTTTACATGATACTGTGCAGCAAACTTTCAATAGTGTGCACCTATGTGCTTAAATGAGAGACACAAGAAAGTACTTGTGGTGTAGAGGAAGCTGATTCATGTTGGGGACAGGTGGAGATGCGAGTAGGTCAACTTCTGCTTCTCTGCAATTCTGAGTGAAGACTCTGTTCTCCACTGTTTTGACATGAACTTATCTTCTCGCTCTCAATGTGTTAATGATGACTGTCCAGTCACCAAAATGGAGTGAATGTGATCAGTTAAAAGAAGTCTCAGCTGCAGATGTCTTCACTTGAGAAGGCCAGGTAACAAATGTAGCCCAATGGCAAGGCTAGAGTATTACACGTTCCAGTTTTCACTGTTTATACTGTCTATGTCTGTGCACGTGTTTTCAGCTAATTTTTCTGTTTGGATTGCGCACTGACCTGTGGCAGAGTAGTTTGTCACGGCTTGTTCCCCCCATGGAACATCTGACGTGGACCTTCCCACTGAAAATGATTTTTCCAAGCTGGTTGTAATGTTGCAACACTTCTCCCCCCGCCCCGCCTTTTTTTTTCTTAGCATTGATAAGAGCTATCTATGATGAAGGGTTTTATTTCTAAAGTTGTTTTGTATGATTTTGGGGAAAATTACATTTCTTTGTTTTAAGTGAGGCAAAGTTTTGGGATTTTCTCTCAATTCTCACTAGTGCACAACTTAGTTTGACCTGTTGTTCTTGGGTTAATTAAAATTAAGGGCCTGTTTTCAAGTGATGTGGAGAGCTTAGATGAGCCTTATATTGCACCCCTCCAAATGTGAGTGTGTGCTTCTGGAGATTAAAATGCTATATTAAGAGACTGATTAAAACATAAAATTAAATTGCATATCATAATTTTAGTTCCAAGTTTAGATTAATTAAAAGCTAAATTGCCTATAACACCTTCCACTTTTGATACTTCAGTGCCTTCCTGTATCATCAGATGAAACTGTAAGGCTTGAACTCTTTCAGCTGAACACGCTTGTACATGAACAATGAGAATTAAAGAGTGGAGTTTAGGTACTGGTCGATTAGAATTACAAGAGACTCTGGTTATGATAAATATCTTCTGTTTTACACTACCATGAAAGTTATTTTAAAGAGGAAAGAAGCATCCTGAGTGAAGATTTTAAAGGAATTCTGATTACTTAACCAGTAAAATTATACAGAGAAAACTGTTTTGGAAATGCTTGTACTTGCTTTTAGAGAATCAGAATTCCCACACTGGTATAATACTTCATTGTCTTTCTTACTGCCTAGATCAAATGTCCTGTTCAAAGTTGTTCGTGGCTATTATCTGTTATGTTATGAGTTCGGATGTCCTAATTTTAAAATTTCAAATCGTATAGATCAGACCATCAACAGAGACTATTAAACAGTTTTTAAGGTGCTAAGTGATCTTGAAAATGAGCATTGAGGGATTCTACTGCATAAGCTGATGATGTGAATTTTGCTGGGGACTTGTGTGTGTGTGTGTATATATATATATATATAAAAGCTAGCGCATGTGCGGCCAGAACTACACTGAACATGTTTTGCTGATGGTTGCAGACTTGTGCTTTATTATTATTTATTTTGGGGCTTATTCCATCTCATTGAAGGCTTTGGGTAAAATACTAATAGCTTCATGTCAGGTCGGTTTTACAGCGATGGGCTTTATGGATCATAGGACCCAGTTTGCAGTGAATCAGTCTGTAGGGAGGAGGACCCTGTTCCTTGTGGCCCTTGTTTGAGAATCCCTAATTTGAAGATAATTAATCTGTTTACTGAAGTTTGTTCTTCTTATGCCATGATTTTCTTCCTTCTTAGAATATGTAGTTGGCAAGCTGTTCTCCAGATTTATCACACGTGCTTAAAACAGTCCGAGGAACAAAATTAAGACATTTTTCCTTAAATGCTAGACTATCCTTGAAGCCTGGGGCTTTGCGGTAGACAGCTCTGAGTAGAAAAGGATGAGGAGTTTGTTTCTGGTTCTGTTCTAGCTTTCAGCAGTTTTTAATTTTCTTTCACTTCAGATAGGAAATGGGGTGTATCCTATTATGAGGTGGAAGAGAGTAGCAGAATCAGAGAAAATAGTTCTGAAAAGCATTTGAGGATCAATGATGAAGTATTGATGACTCAAGTATTCCAAATACTGTGGTTTTTTTGAAAGCGAGTTTGCTTATGTAAGTGCTGGAATTCTGAAGTTTTGCTAGCTTTCGTTGTCCCTAGGGAAAAAACTAGTTTGGTATTGCAAAATTATTCTGCGGCAGAAGTTTATGGGAAACCTGATTTGTCCAGGAGACCTCAGACTGTCAGGGAGGGGGGATCCAAACCATTGGAAACCACTCGCTTGTGGAAACACTCATTCTGGTTTTTTCTGTATGTTTGCTTGATTGCAGTGAAATGATCCCCCCAAAAATACTTGGGAGGCCTCTGCTCTTAAAGCTAGCAGATCTCTGTCTCTGTCAGTTGACTGTTTATCTGCCCAGCAGCAAATAGGTAATGAAGCAGCTGCTAATGCCATAATACATTGCCCTTCTAGAGCTCTGTAATCAAGGAGAAGAATCTTTCTTCCAGTACTTCGCTCATCCGTAAGAATTAAATAATCTTTCTGTTATTAAATATTATTAGGTTATGCTAGATGATTAACTTAGTAACTAACAGTATCAATCATGCTGTTTTCCTGGCTGTTATCTATTGAATTAAAAACAAAGTTTCTAACGAACAGTTATGCTTCTTGTTATTGACGTAGCAGACGTTTCATTTACTGGTGTTATAAATTACCTTCTGGTGTTACTTTGCGAAGTGCGGCGGCCTGACAGTAATTAAGCAGTAATTGGTATACAAAGGCAGGAAATGTTCCCAGTAGCTAACTATTCGGTTAGAAAATAATTTCATTTATGCTATGATATTTCAGCAGCTCTGACCAATTTCCATTTTATTATGTGCCATATGTCTGTGCAGCATTGCATTTGCTTTATGAAATGCAGTAGTTCTGCTTTATTAAATGTTGATTTTAAAAGTACCTTTTTTCCTCGCCAGTATATATAAATACACTTCTTTGCCTCCCGAGAGCATTGCTCTCTCACCTAACCTTCTGCATGGCTTTTGCATTCATCATCTCTTGTTAAAGCAAATTATTTTTGAAGAAGAGAAGGGATATGGTAAAAGAGCACAGTCACTCTATTTTTGGATATTGTTCCCCAAGGGCAAGTTTTTTTTGTCCGAAATGAGACCTGAGGAGTAACGGTGGTGGCAACAGCTTAGCTTCAGCATGGTTTTGAAGGTGTCTTAATTGGCTGCCTTCAGGTTGGCATACGAATAAGTTATAATCATCAGTTGCTTCTGCAGATCCACGTACAAATCTGACACAGTGTTTTGTTTCTCCTTTTTTATGCTCTCTGCCTGTTTTTTTTAGTTTTTGTTTTATGAAAGCCAGTCTCGATTGCATTTGCATGCAACCCTGACTACGTGCTTCCTATAAGTGGGGTATCGAGGGATATCTGCTCTTGTTTGGGAGCATGGGTGTGTTAAATTGACTCCTCTGTAGAGAGACAGATGATTGGTATCCACTGAGGAATATCCTAATGGTCTTTCACTGTTATAAGGTGGCATAGAAGTCGTCTTTCTACTCAAAAACTTTTCCTATTGTGGCATTCCGGTGAGATGTAAGTATAAGCCTGATAGAGAGATCTAGCTCAACAGCTGTTTGAAGCTATTAGACATAGACATAATACATTGTAGTTGTTTTTTCTTCTGCATTTCCGTTACTATTAATGATCTCTCCTGGTGGGTAGGGAAAAGATGAGTATTTTGTCCCATCTCTGTCTCTGAAAGCTAGGGTACTGTCTGTGCTTCTTGAAGATTAAATTGAGAATGATCTATCAGGGAAAGGTTAGAGAGGTGAGTTAATGGAAGAGATGAAAGGGTGCAGGCAAGAGAAATGAGCTGGTGTTCAAACAGGGCTGGGTCATGGACTAGACAAGAATGTAATAACTGACTCCTGGCTTGAGTTAAAGTCATGTTTGTATGATCACAGAAAAGCTACACCTAGCAAAAAATGCTGGTGCTTTTTCCATAGCTGGGTAGAGATTTTTAAGATGTGATGCATTGTTTCTTTCCTGATTACCATTTGACACATCAGTGTAGCAGCAAAGACTGTACAGCTGATATAATTAAACTATGGATGTTCAACTGATAGCAAACAACTCATGGAAATTTTCTGGTTTGGTTGGTTGGTTTGTTTGTTTTGGGGTTTGTTCTCTCTCCCTCCCTCCTTCCCTCCCTCCTTGGAGGCACGGTGTTCACGGAGGTGGAAGGTATGAGTCTAGTCCTGGTTCTGACCTACAGCTCTGTTGCACCATAGTTCACATGATGGCTGAGATGTGCATTTTTCCCCTGTGCTTAAGCAGTGATGGTGATGTGTTGACAGTCACTCTCTTTCCTGAATGTTTGGGCTTTATAAAAAGACTTTTTAGTTTCTCCACTGAAACATAAGAGGTAGAAAAACGTTTTGTTCATTTTTCCCTTGGAATTAGTCCCTCATTTTCCCCCCATTGTTAAGATTTCATGAAATCCAGGCCAAATTCAGCAGAGATCTAATTTCAGACATATAAATAATTTCTCTGTGAAGAATAACTAAGTAGGCTAGGACTCTCAGCCTGGAGGAGGAATGGCAGAACAAGGATGTGGTGGAGGTATATAAACATGACTGAAGGAGAGCAAGGGTAGATAGTGTCCATTTCTTCCAATGCAAGCACTGAGGCGTCATCGCATAAAAGTAGTTGCTATGGGTTTTTCCTGTGATTTCTTTTTTCACTTTATTTTGTCTTCCTAATGATCTTCCTATTGATCTTTTTCTGTGGAGATAAAGCAGCTATGCCTGATAAGCCATAGGTTTGTCTAGACTGATAACCTTTTGTCTTCATAAGGGTGAAAATATATTTGATAGGTACTTTAATTCTTCAAAGGTGGCTTTTTTTATTTTTTTTAAAAATGATGTTTACATAGCAAGTATGGAAACTTGTCCTCTTATGAATGTAAGAAAAAGGGTATTGCTGCTTATCCTATTGTAGGATCGATAGTGGTGTGCATTAGCTACTCTAAAAATTGACAGTTGTCTACCTCTGTTTCTTTACGATGTTCTGTTTGACTGCCCTGTGTTTAGTATTTCTCCCCTAAATGTATCTGGGGGGAGGGAGGAGGACACAGGAGGGAAAGGTGCAGGGTGGATTTTGTTCTGACTTCATTTTCTGAAAAATTAACATTGGTAAACTTTTATCTAGTAATGCTGTTCAACTCTAAGACCATGGATTTCACTTAGGGAACTGCCATCTACAAGGACAAATATGTCAATACAGAAAGACCTCAAAACACCTGGGTTTAACCTCCCACATTTTCAATGCAGATATGCAGTGAACTGCGAGGTGTTTCTTAATCGTATGCTCGAAGTATTTATGCTCTGTCAGGGCTTATCTAATTCTTCTGCAAAGAAAATACTTCAAAATGGTGAAGGAATCTACACAAACTTGTTAAATTTGTTTTGAAGGCTAGCAATTTTTGAAGTGTTACAAACTGATGTCTTTCCTTCATTTGCTCTTCTGTAGCAATACTTTGCCTATATGTTGTGAATACAATGAAGGATTTTTTTCTTAAAACAAAAAAAATACTTACCCTAAACTACTGAATTAAGTGTCAGGACCTTTTCTTGTTGCTGCTGACACATAATCAGTTTTACCAACACAGGTCGCTGTTCTCAAAGAAAAAGGTGGAGGATTGAAACGTGATGCCGAATTGGACAGACTGACTGATTTATTTATTTTAACGGAAAGTGCCCTACTACTTTTGCAGGTCACAAGTAATCAGTGTGTCACTTCTGTGTCTCATCTACAAATGTCAGTTCCCCCCCGCGGGTAGTTGTCCCGCAGAAGGCATGGAGCCGTAGCTGAGCCCGAGCATCCTTGCCTGGAAGTATTCTTCCGGCTGTCAGCCTGAGGGATCTTGAGGTTCCCAGATTCTTGAGCAGGTTGCTGTAGGCCCATCACTTCTTCCCAGGTGAAATTTCTTTTGATCTAAGTCTTTGTCTAAGAAAGCTGGTTTGCAGAGTTTATAATTTTTATACATTAAGACATATTTTAATACTAACAGAACGATAATATGAAGACTATAAGTGAAATAAATTCCTTACTGTAGATGAAATAGTGTTTTTTTTTTCCGTGGACCTCACCTGTCTTCTCCACCAAAAATCAGGATTCTCAAGTTGTATTTATGTATTTGTCAGCTCTCTTAGTGGAAAGGTTATGTTTTGAAACCTTTACTCAAGGAGGACTGTGTGTTGCCTTCAAACTTAATTCCCTTGTACTCGAGGCCAGAATTGCTTGTATCAGTGCATTGGCATATATCTTTTATGTGTTTGCACAAAACTCGTTTATGTTCTCGTGTCTCCACTTGTCATGCCTTTTAAGATGTAGCCATTTTCTACTGTAAACTAAACCAGGCATCTTATTTCCAGCAATACAAAGTGTTCACATTGGCAAGATACTGTAAAAGCGTACTCTGTCACATAACATAATTTCACAGATTTTTACACTAAGTAATATTGAACTGTTTAGATCTGTTGTGTTTCTTGGTGTTGTGCTGAACAATTGGGTCTTTTCGGGTGTTTTTAATTCTGAAATTTGAAAAGTAATGCATGCTGAAGTGCTCTTCAAGCTCTTGATATATTTTATATGCATTGGAACAGTAAAAGTGTGGGTAGCATCCCCTTCTTTTGAGATCATTTAACTGGGAAAAGAATAAGGCAGGAAAAGGAAAGTTGGTAACAGAGGGACTTAATTGTAAAACAGGAACAATAAGTTTTCTTTAGTGCACTCTACATTTTGTCAAATACTGGGTAAGCCTAGCTTTCTTCCCATGTATGATCTTATGAATCCTTTGCCTCTTCTGTTTGTAATTCCTGAACCGTTTCTAGTAGTTCCATACTCATACTAAGAGCATTTGCTCTATTAAATAAGCGTGCTTTTTGTGTTGCCTTTTTCAGTGGAAGCAGGGAAAGGATACTTGTTACAGTCATGTTTTACCACTTCTTTTACTTGAGAATGTGTGTACTTTAATTTACTTTAATGTGTCCGTGAAGCCCCTGTTGACTCAGTGTTGGTTCTGTACCTGCTGACAAGTGAACTAGCAGAGGTTCATGCAGCCTCTGCTTTCTCGACGTAGTTGGTGAATCTTCCATGTGTTCACTTGCAGCTTGCCAATTCCTTTCACGTATTGCATTAATGGTACTGAGAGACAGTTATGGCCAAAAATCAGGGATGAAACAGGGACAGCATCTCTTGCTGGATATTTGACAAGTGTATTGCAGTGGCGGATGTCAGATGCTGGGTGAAAGAGCGTTCATAGACTTCGAAATACAGTGTCCATCCACGTGGCCACACTGGTGGCTTTTATTCAGCTTGTATCAAAGGAGCACTTAAGAGAATAAATTTCTTTTAATTACTTCAAAATCCTATTTTTAGAAGGGCCGTGGAGACTTAAAGGCACATGGTGAAATGGTGTGCTGTAAGGAGGTGCCCCACCTGAGTCTGTTCCCAGTAGGTCAGACATGGGAAGTGTACCACTTCAGCAATGCAGAAAGCTGTCATGTATGATTTGCTGTCCTCGTCTAGATAGACACTGCCTCTTTCCTTCCTCCTGGATTTTGGGTATGTGGTGCATCTGTGTTATGAGATACCTGCTGCGTTCCAAAGAAACTTTGACAAAAAACCTTACGAATGCGTATTTTGAGAGTTTATCAGCAGTGTGCACTGGGTGGTAAATGGTAAAGCTCAGGAGTTTTCAATCAAGCCGGACCCCTGCTAACTGCTTATTCTAGTCTCTTCTGACCTCGCTGAACTTGCAGATAGGCAAGATAAAAATCTGCAGTGATCATGTTTTGGAGTATGTCAAAATGATGTGAACATAGGTGAAGTCAACAATTTTCGAAAGTAAAGTCAGCAATTTTGCTTTATTAACTTTTTTAAAATGTAAGAGGCTCTTCTCTATGGAAGAAAATTTGTAGTAGCCAGTTGATGCTAAAATATGTATTTTTCCCTATCTCCTCTGAAGTAGGAATTCAGTTTGAATTGTTTTTCAGAGATCCCACCTTTTTATTGTGTGTTTTACAGTTCAGCTGTTTGTTGTGGTTGTGTTTGTTAATGATGAACTGAATTTAGTATATAATACAAAAGTTATGGTCACATCGGACATTTAATTAACTTTAAAGATTATACAAAACGTTCTTATGTAATGAGAGTGGACTTGATGTCCTGCCACAAACCAAAATTACTCTCTGTTTGTGTTTTGGGATGTTCAGATTTGGATTTTAGAGATTTTAAACCAGATTACGCCAGGTAACTGGAAATGTAAGCTGATTTTTAAACAGCAGCCTTCCAGTTGCACAAGTGATTGAAATGATGAGTATGAAGGTATTTATGGGAAGTTTTTTTGCATAATGAGGAGGGAGCGAGTTATTGGGGAGAGATAGTAATGATCCAGCTCATAAAGACTATGCTCAGGAGAATAATTTCATTAAATACTTCAGCAGATCAGTAAATCCTTTAGTTGCCTTTTTCGGTACAGTTATATAGTTTATGTTCTTCTGGGAGGAATTCAACTCCTGTTGCTTGCCTCCTCCCTCCAACTTGACATTTTGCTAAATCAATTTATTGCGTGGCAAAGCCTGCAAACAATGCCTTCCAAAGCATTAAAGATCTGATCTATTTAGAGAAGACCTTTTCTATTTATATCCTAAATATGCTGTCAACCGATCGTTTGGTTGGAGTGTAGCTTGTCCCCTTTAATCTCTTGCAAATTCACTCCAGTGACAAGCCCGGCTTCCTGAGCTTGTCTGAGCTGCTATTTCCTTTATATTAAAAATGTTTTTTCTGTCCTCTGGTTTCTGTTTTTCCTAACAGTAGAGTGACCTCATTTGGACCCGTCTGGTTAGTACAGCGGCAGGTCTCCGTAACTTTTGGTAATTGGATTGGTATCAGAGGCCTTCTGTGTTAGTGATCCTCAAAGAGGAAAAATAATCTTTTAATGAAGACCCGTTTCTATGAAGTTCAGCTTGAGGGAACAGAAAGGAAAGGGAGAAATGAATATTAATTGATTACAGTTGAAACAGATGGGACCAGGATTTGGTTTTTTGGTGACAAATGAGGAGGTAAGATGTGAGGAGTTCAGCAAATAGCGTTGGGAAACTTTTGTGCTCTTGAACTACATATATAACTTGGCTATATTAAGCAGGTTAATTCTCTGAATTTTGTACCCTGTAAATATTCTTCTTGTGGAACGACAGTGGTAGTTCCTTACCTGAGCCCAATTCTGAATTTGAAGTGATTGAAAGCCTGGTTTCCCTATAAAGAGTGCAAGATATGTCCCCCAAAATACAGTGTTTACTCTTTGAGCACTGATTCCCTCCTTCCCCCTTTAAAGACTTTAGAAGTATAATTATTAATTTGAGTTAAAAGGAAAAATATAGAGCAGCCAGTAAGAAATAAAGTAGCCCGCTGTTGGGTCATTTTGTGTTCCTAATGAATTTGAAAATTATGTATCTCATTAAACTTCCAATTTGGATCAAAGCTGGTAAAATCTCACGAATGGAGTACTTTTGAAAACCTTTTATTCAAATAGTGGTTAATATTTTTTGCCAATATTTTTCGTACTGAGAGGTCTGTTCTTCAGCAGACTTTGAGGAATTAATTATGTTTGGGGGGGAACCAGGATGAAAAAGACATCTTTTAAATGTGTTTTTTTTAAAAATCAGTTCTGTCACAAATTATTTTTCTCAGCAATTATAATGACACTGAAAGTACACCCCAGTTCCAAAGAGCAGCTGTGTCGCATAAATTAATTTCCTATGTCTTTCCATTATAAAACTGAATGGTTTGGAAACGAGTAT
This sequence comes from Fregata magnificens, assembly GCA_013389945.1. Taxonomy (NCBI): domain Eukaryota; kingdom Metazoa; phylum Chordata; class Aves; order Suliformes; family Fregatidae; genus Fregata; species Fregata magnificens. The sequence continues at coordinate 20,114 of WAAD01012663.1, read as the reverse complement.
TACTCTAACACCACCTCTACGCAATAGTAGAAGACTAGGATGTTCACTTCATATTCAAAGGTAGTAAAAATTGCAACACTAGGTTATCTTTCAGTTTGGGGAAGACCTTTCCCTGTGAGAGTTTGTTCAAAAGAGATATTTATGTTGAAGGGCACAAACCAGAAACAATAGCATTTTATGTCTAAAAGATCTCATGAGAGGACTATAGCGCAGTAAACCAACATACACTTGCATAACTTTCCAGTCCCCTGAGGTTTTCGAGATGGGACATCTGCTGAACCAAATTTTGCAATCTGCCTGCATCAGATGTGTTTTCAGATATATGTAGTATTTATGATTGCATACTAAGTGGTACCTAAAAATATATATATTTGCATTTTTGCCTCTCTGCATTTGTTCTGAGAAAGGTATAAATGATGATTAAAGCATTGGGTAAATGGTGCATGCATAAAAGATTTGAGAAGTTCAACAGAACTTTGAAAACACTCAAAAACTGCAAGAGTGTAGAAGGCTCTCTATAAAGATGTCTCAAGAGATTAATTTCAATAAAAGGATAATATGTTTTAGAGTCGCGACTGAGATTGCCAGCTCTAAAGTGATTTATAGCTACCTAAGTTAACTGTATATAGAAGTTGTTCTAGGATAAGTCTGCTTATTGGTGGGCATTTTGAAGAGTTGCTGCCTTCCGGTCTGAGTAGGTTCCCCATGTAAGTGGCCTGTGAGGAGGTTTAGCCGAAGCTGGGTCTTCATGACCTTTTTTCAGTGTTAGTTCTCAAAGCATTTTTGCTCTCATTCTTATTTTGATTTCTTTCTTTTCCCCTCTGTCTTTCAAAGGGGGATGGCAAAAAATGAAGTCCTGGCATATAGTCGCACAGGTATTTAATACCATCAGTCCAATTACATTCTTGAAACTGTTTCTTTAAAAAAATCCGATCTCGGCAAGTTTAAAACCACATAATGCCTTCAAGATGCAATTTATGAGAGAGCACTGATAATTTAAAGTTCAAAACTGGGGTAAGGCTGTACAGCAGCATTCATGTAATTACTGTGATGTCCTCTACTTAGTTGTGCCACCTAAGGTTGACTGTATCCTCGGGATGAGTTTCAATGCTTCTGTCATGGATCGTATTTTGTATAGTTTCTCAAAGGTCTCTGTTGGTAGTTTATCCATATAGATTTTTGCCTTGATTTTGATGGCTTGCCTCTAAGACAAAGCTCCCTGTTGTTATAATGATGTTTTGTCTTGAAGGATATTTTTCTAATTTTCTCTCTTGGGGAGGAATACCTCACATCACAGTTGTTGTGCAAATTAGGAGCTAGCTCCAGGAGGAAGTTCATGTCACTGCAGTAATATATCTGTGTGTTCAGAGCAAAACACATAGCTTCCTGATCAAATGAGCACTGAAGCAAAAATCTCTGCCTTCTGGGAAGGCAGTGTGGGTCTTGGGGAACCGATGATATGGCTAATCTGTGTAGCTACCTGCTGGCCAAGAAAAGGCCTTCACGATTACTTTCAAGTCTACCTTTAAGTTATGTGTCGAGGAGAAGCGCTGGACTGTGTGCTCTAAATGGCACTCTAGCACCTGTTGGCTTGGAGTTGATCTTGAAATGATATATATATTGGAGAAAAAAGATAATCTAAACAGTTTCAACTTCAGAAGCATTGCTATTAAAATATTGTGAAGCCTGCTTTGGTGGATGTAGTTAGGCTTGGCGGCGGAGACTAGAGGAGAATTTGCAGTGGTGATAGTCCTTCCTCCAGGCACGCTTTGCTCTTGAGGCAGATAGCGATGCTTTGGCCTTCAGCAGTCTACCATTAAAAGAGACCTGCTGCTCGGCACTGCTTGGGGAATCCCCTTTGGAAAAACCACCATGCAGTAGCAAAAACAGGAAATCTATTCTGGAGGAGGAGAGCAGACAAAAATGTTGTCATCTTACTCCAATACTTGTTTTGAGGAGNGATAACGGAATTGTGCAAGTTTAGGGGCTTCAGTAGGTGCAGCTCTCTGCAGGAACATGATGTAACCCTGATTTCAGCATCTTGAGATACTGGATTTCTGTTGTCAGTGTGGACTGTAAAAAACACGTATAATTTGCCAACAGGAAACAGCTTAAAATTGAATTATGCATTTCAAAAAAGAAAATAGTCGTCTTGTTGCTCACAGTGTTGCCTTTGCTTGTTGAAAACCAAGTAAGTGAAAGTGGGGATTATTTCTTTTGACTTGCTCTGCTGTATTTCATTTAGTGCATTTTAAGTCCTCCTTTCTTAGGCTGGAAACCCATTTCTCCTCCAGCTTTGCAGCATCCCACTACAGTAAGAGATTCAAATATGAAAATGGTATTTTTTTCTTTGAGCGGAAACAGAAGAGATCGGTCAGATTGTGTAATTTCATTAAATATTTATTTTGTGGAATAAAAACTGTGTTTTGAGGTCCCATTACTTTGAAATACTGTGTGAGGGAGAAAGAGGTATCAGGGAGCCTTTTGGGGAGGTGTTTTCACTTGGAGTCACGTTGCCAACTACAACTGGTCTGAATTAGCATGCTGTTGAAACAGCTGGATTTAAGCCTGAGTTTCCTAAAAAAAACCTGGCTGCCTTATGCTCAGGTAAGGTGCCTTCTCTTTCCTCCTTTGTGTGCTGAGGGGCACAGTGATGCAAGTAAAGCAAAAGAAGTAAGGTAAAGAAAATTCCTTACTCCAAGCAGTTTCTTTAGCTTGGAACAAGTGTAGAGATGTGTGAGAGACTCCCACTTCATTTGTGGGTCTATATGCTTTACTAAATTTATAAAACACAGCTGGGAGAAAAAAGAAGCTCAAACGTGTGAATTGGCAACTGAAGTAAGTCATTAATCTGCTATGTTCAGCGTATTGCATGTTTCCGAAAAAGTAAAAAGCGCCCCTGAACCATGGCCTGAGGTGAGCTATGTAGCACTACACGGATATTCTCTTGTGGCTCCTGCAGGCAGTTTGCAAAAGCCCTGAAGCATAGAATATCCTTACCTTAACCTGCGTAGTTAAAAATACTATTGTTTGGAAAGGTAACTTAACTGGGAGTAGAATCAGTTGCTCTCGCTGTCCTGATGACTTCCTGAACAAGCCCAAATGTTTAGATCGTGTGAAAAGGATTTCTTTGTATTTATTCTTGCTTTTATTTATTCTTGCTTTTATTTCTGTCTGTATTCCTGTAGTGTAGAAATATTACAGTGTCAAGTGAAAAATTTGTTACTGCGGCAGCTTTGGTAACCAAGATTGCAGTCGATACTCTTTCTTGTGATAAGTAATCCTTGGGCTTCTTTCTCAGAGGCGGGGGTTGGTTTTTGGGGTTTCCTCTTCTGTTTGAGAAAGAAGGGTTAGGTCTCACAGTGTGTTAAAGGCAGCTGAGCTGTCCTTCCTGAGACCTTTTCCTTCTATGGTGTCTCTTTCTGAAATTACAGCAGCAAAAACAGTGTTTAATGCTCTAGGGGTTTTCTATTGTCCTTTATAATGTCATTATAATTTAGGTCCTATTTCTGTCTCTTCTAATGCTCCCAAGCATTTTGTTTACTTTAGCTCAGTACCCATTACACTACAGCAGTTATCTGTACTGCCTCCTCTGAGGGGAAAATAGCTAAAAAGCTGACAAATTCAGAATCCCTATTTGAATACATGAATATCTTGTTTTTCCCAATATGCATTTTTATCCAAATGGAAATTCATTTCCCAAGCTATTGCTCAGGTACTAAATGCATTTAAATCCTCACATAGCTGCTGACAGTCTTCTGCAGTTGTTAATAACCGTCGCTGAACTCTGTGGAGTCTGCAGACTTTCACGGTTGGCACTTCTTTATTCCACGCTACTCCACTGACTCCAGTACTGACACCTACACCTCCTTCGTCCGGCAGTAGTAAACCATGTGGGTCAGCTCTTCTGGTCTGTTATCTCTTAGTTTGCTATTGTATTTACAACTAAATTTGTCTGATTAAAATTTTGTTTCCTACAGTTCAGCATTTCATCTTGGACAGCTAATCTCATACGCTACGGCTAGTTTCCCTTCTAAAGCATATCAGAGCCATGTCTCTCTTTACACACTTTGGTATGAGACCATCCTAAAAAAACACCCCAACCAAACAAAAAAACCCAAACCAACCAACAAACAAGAAACTAACAACAACAAAAAAACCCGCCAAAACAAACCCCCACCCCAAACCCAACCAAAAAAAACCCCAAACAAAAAACCTGAGGGAGGAGCATGAAAGTATCCCTCAAACCCAGGAGTGCGGCCAATCCCATCAAATATCTGCCTGCACTGAAAAGTATCTCTCTTCTGATACTAAATGAAGACGGTCCTCTAATTTTTATCTTTAGGATGAATGTTTTCTGTAATTCTGTTTTTATGTTCTTGCTGCTGGGGCCTTTTTTGTACCTTATCATCCTAACAGCCTCAGGATGCCGTGCAAGGAGGGACAAGGCACCAGGAGTGGACATATGACTTCATTTGGCGCTATTTAGCCGTAATTCCTGTATAGATCATCTTTTTGATGCAAGCTATGAATATAATATGAATATATCTTCCTCTTGCTTCAAAGGAGCTGCCTCGGTACCGTGTTCAGAATCCCACTCTCTTGCCTGTACCAAAAATCACGACCCTTGGGTTCATTCCCCTTTCCTTATTGTCATCTGACTTCAGCAGTGAGTAAGACTCTGTGCTTTCTGTTACCAATTCTGAGCCGTCTGCTGTTTGGATATGTCAACAGTTGCACTGGCATCCTTCAGGTTCACCGTTGCAGATTGCTAGGTAGTAAGATTACTTCTTTAAGTGTTGTGTTCAGAGCAGTTTCCAAGATGGGTTGGCATTACTTACTCTTCCTTGAATAAGGCAAGCCATTGCCTAGCTGTCCGTCATGAACTTGTGTATATATTTTCTTTCATGTGAGTGACTTGGGTACTGGTCTGCTCGCATGTCGTTGTCTGCTTCTGAGGGTCAACAAGTTTTTATATTAGGGCCACTGCTGCTGAACCTCGCGTCAAGTTATATTACTCCAACTAAAAGGGGTATCTTCACTCCTGGTTTCTAAAGCTTGGCTTATTGTCTCACAACTGAAGTTGTGATAATACCTTAGTAGGTATCTGTTGACTCGTTCATATGCTCTGTGGAGGTCAGTGAGTGTCAAAGTTGTGCTGGCTGTTTCCAGACTCTATTCAACTTTACCAGCTCAGCTTAATGACTTCTAAACACCAATTTTTATGGAATCCATGGAAATGTCAGCTCAGTAACAATGAAAATGTCAAGTAGGATGCTGGGAGTGAGCAGGAGAGGGAGAGAACTTTATCAGGCACCTGTTGACACGTATGGGCTGTCCACATCTTCAATGCTGTCTGCATCTTGGAATGCATTTACTTGTTTGCTTTTGCCCATTCTTCCACAGCTGGCCTCAGTCAGAGAAAAACCAGTGTGGCTAGGTGACCCTGTGTGGGTGTAAGGATACTGTTAGTTTGAAGACTGTCAAACAATAAGGTTGTTTTTTTCCTTTATGAGATGTTATAGGAAATTGTTGAAACAATCTTTCTTACTTTGACATCTTTTGAAATCTGTTTTTAAGTATTACTCTAACTGATGTGTTATTGCTGTGTTGTTAAAACAGAAGCTGTGAAAGCTCTTTTGGTAGAAACCTCTTGGATTTCTGTTAAATATCTTATTTTTACTTGAATGTTTCGATAGTTGGTTGAAGATAAAGATTTGTAAACCCATTTTGGCTGAGCTGCTTAGTCTTCTGGAAATAATTACTAATACAGTAACTATGAGTTAAGTATCTAAATAAAGATGTCTTGTGTTCAGCAAAACTGCTTAACTTATTCCAAGGTATGTGCTGCATTTACACTAAAGAAATTTGCTGGAGTCATTTGAAATGTTGCAGTGAGGTCCTCATTTTGCATCGCTTCCCACATGGCTGTGTTTTGTTCTGTCCACCTCAAAGTTTGCTTGCGACGGTGTGTTATTGTCTCTGTTGCACAACGTTGTGGCGAGGTGCGGTGCTCTTCAATGGATGACATTGTGTTTTTTAAAGAAACGCAAGAATCTTTCCTCTTTCTCCGTTGAAGGCACACAGCAGCTTTGGTAGGCTCTCTGTCGCCAGCTGTCCCTGAATGAGTGCCCTGTGCACATCAAAACGTCACAATACATCGGCACATACCCCCCAGCTCTGCAACGTGTGAATCACTGACAGATGCGGTTGAACAAAGCAGCTGATAAATGCAAGATCAATTCCTCTATTCATTAGTGCGCATAAGCACTTTTCAAATTCTTGAAGGTTGGAAGAGAAGGATTCACTTGAAAGATGCGGAGACTGAGTGTCTCAGAATAGCCAAAGAAACCTGGGCATGTGAGAGAGCTGTCTGTTCTTTGGTTTAAGGAAAGCAGGAATATGCAAAATTCAGGAAATCTAGGAAGTAAAATGCTGAGTGTTGGGGCTTGATGATACAGTATTGAGGTGTACGGGTATCTGAAGAAACAGAGGTTCTGGAGATGGATATACATGCTTGCCAGAGAGCTAACAGGTGATGGGAGTGATGAGGAGGTTTAGAAGGCGATACGGTTAGACCGAGATGGGCAAATGTAGAGAGGGAAGTGATTGCAGCTTCTGTGAAGACTTTTAAAAGGGAAAGAATAAATATGTGAAAACGTGAGCAAATACTTAACTGCCTCCTTTCGTTCACGGCCAACAAGCTGAGAAAGCAATCAAAGTATAATCAAAACAAGTAATCGCATCTAATTATGTTCTTATTGCCTATTAAGGAGTGATAAGAGGGATTTTTAAAGGTAAGATCCCCCCAAAATATTGGGAAGGAAAATCATGGAGCAGAGGAGTGAAAGAATACTTGAGGATTGATAGACAGGATGTCAGATGTGGAAAAACTTGGAGAGTAGAGGGGCGTGAGAGAACATGGAACAGAGCTGGAGGTTTGGAAGAGGCTGTATAGGAGTGGTGATGAAAAGCGAGTTTGATGTGCAGAGCCAGCACCTTGGCAGAGTGAAGGAGGTGGCGGAAGGCAAGACAGGAGTCCTTTGGTTTTGAATTGCTGCTAGATGGGAGCGGAAGGCAACTGAAGGGTAGGCCTAGCGAGCATAGGCAAAAGTAACGCTATGCAGGGCTTGAAATACAGGATGGGTAAGTAACAGCCGGTACGTGGTTAAAATAATGGAGATCTTGCATGTGACTCGATTAGCAGACTCTCAAATCCAGCTGTCCAGACTGACGAGGCTTCCCACAAAACTGTGGTGATGTGTTAGAGAGGTCTAAATGTAACAGTTGTGTAATTGAATATATGAGGTGGTTTAACGTCTTGAAGCCTGCTTGTGTACTTGGCTTATGGGTTCAGTAATTCACTGATATAAGTGCTGATAAACGCGTAGCAGAATATGGTAACTGATAATGCATTGAGTGACCTAGTAAACAAGGAACTGATAACCATGAAACTTGCTATTTACTGCACTTTTCTAGAAACCTCAGTTCTTTGTTAAATAGTTTAATTGATGAGGAGTCTGGTCTCTGGAGAGTTTAGAAAGGGACTCTCTCCTGTAGTCAGCTGTGGCTGGTGGGTGAAAGCCAGACTTGGAGTGTCACTGGTTTACTGGAGGTTAGTAGCAAACGGGCACTGGGGAGAGAAGAGATGTCTGAGATTTATTGAGAAACGAGGAGAAGCAGGTACTGATATCCCAAGGGTGTGAAGGAAGGCAGGCTGAACCAAATCCTTCGTCTGTACAATAATGACATGTGCCTTAGCTTTTGGAGGACTTTGTAATGCTGTTGCCCCACTGCTACCAGCAACAGCTTATGGATGTCTCGGGCAGGGTAGCGTTCAGGCGAGTGCCCTGCTCAGCAATATGAAAGGGGATGGGGTTACTCCAGCGAGCAGCAGTGGTGCAGGACTTTGGTCTTACTTTCTGTGATCGGAATGATGCATGACGCAGCCTGTTGAGCTGTGCTATCTCCACAGGGATCTGTCTAGGAACATGATTGTTAGGAGCAACATTTGAGGTGGGGCTGCAGATAACTCTCAGGGGCTCTTCTCGGTGGGTTTCTTTATCAAGGTTTGTTAAATATAGTGCTTACAGGTAGTTAAAGAGCAAACTGCTTTAGAGTGTTAAGTGGAAAATTCCTATTTCCAGAGAAACAAGTTACAACAGAAAACACCTCTAAACCTTCTAAACTTTCTTTACTGTTACTTAGTCTGTAACTTGGAGTGCAGACATACAACAACTCTGATAGTTATTTGGCTTAATCAGCCTTCCTATTTGTAAGCTGTCCTAACTTCAAAAGCTATTAGCAAGAAGCTAAACTATTTTTAAAGCTTCTGGCCCAGTAGCATGTAATAACGCGATCTTCAACTTGACATTGAAGTGGCTGAATATAAGGTCTGTGAAGTGTGTGCGTGTGCGCACATGTGTGTATATTTATGTGTATGCATGTTAATTCTGAAATGTCATTGCATTGAACTATTTTAACAGAGCTGATAAAAAACCTGTAATTACTCCAGGATATGTTTAACACTACTTTTGACATGTGATGACTAACAGGCAGGTAGAAACAGTCATTTTTGTAGAAAGGTAGACTTTGCTTTGACAAGTTTGATGTATTTTTTTTTTACAAAATTTAAATAAAAATTCTCTCAAGGAAGAGAAGCTGCAGCATATCAATTCTGTTTGAGAAAATGTGATTTTTTTTTTTCAATAAAATGAATTCACTTAACATAGTTTTGGACATTTCCATTGCCATAATGCAAGTCAGTTTTTAAGCCTTTTAAGCAGTTACTGGTTTCCTACAAAGAGCACTCGGAGGGACTCTTGACGGCATAGTACCTGGCATCAGAGAGACTCGTGCCTGTGGTGGTGTCTGTCTGGTCTAGCAGGAAGCAGGGATGGGAAAGTTAAGGAAAGAGCCAGGTATGTTTGGATGTTTTGACTTTAACATGAGTATTTAAAGGTAGGATCATCTTTAAAGAATCAGTCATCTTGGGAAAGATGAACAGATATCTAGACCCAGAAATTCAATTTGTCTAATGGTGCTTAGAGTGAACCATTTTAATTGGGTCATCTTTTTTTAAGGGTACTGCATAGTACACCTACTTGTTGTACGCTCCTGACAAGGGCTCTGTGTGTGCGTGGCAGTAGCTGCAGCTGGAGACAGAAGGTCCTTCTTGGAGCTAGGCAGCGGTGTGTCCCTCCTGCACCCTGGCCAGTGGGGGAGCAGTGAGCTGGCTGCCTTCCAGCCTCACCGCTTTTAGTTCTTCTTGCTATTTGCTGCCATTTGTGACAGCAGCTCTCTCCTGGCCAAAGCCCAATTCCTTAACCTGAGGGCAGTAACGTTCATTTAGCTTCCCAGCTGCACAAGCTAAGAGTTGTGTGTCTGAGCGTGCTTTTTCTTCCTCCTTGCAGTTCGTGTGTTTCACTTCTCCTGAGAATCTTTTAGCTGGTTCAGAGCTTGGGTGGGAGCTGGGAAAACCCTGAACTTTCAAAGTATACTGAGATTTCAGAAATCCAGCATTCTTTCCACTGCAGTGATACCAAGGTCTTCCTTAGTTTTCACTTTAAGAAAACCTCTGATTTGCTCCTCTGTATTAAGCAAGCCTCATGAATGATCCTTGGAGAGAAATGCCTCTGGCAAGGGAGAAATTGAGAGGTTTCTGGGATATCGTCCAATACTTGCCTTGCAGTAAAAGCAATGAAACTGATCTTTTACTTGGTACTTTTATACCAAAATATATTTTCATTATTAACCAGTGAAACAGCCTGCACTTTAATGTATAATTTAAGCTTTGTGTGTGTGTTTTTTAAAGACAAAGGTTATTGAAGAACTAACTTAACTACTTCTGACTAATATAGGTTATATTTCTTTTAATGTTTTTGCGTTAAACAGTTAATGTTACTTTTTAAATGAAGTCTTCCAGCACTGATATAAGGGGTTTTAGGATATCTTTCCCCTCTCCTCTTTCTAGAGCCGCTGTCTGCAAAGTAGGAGTTTCACGTGTATGGTGTGATGCAGCCCAAACTTACAAACTTCTTTTGATTAAGCACTTGAAGCCTTCTGTGAGAATAATGTTTTATAGGTTAAGTCCATGCAGAGGGTTGGGAAACTGAATGTGTATCTATAATGCATCTGCAGTGAAAAAGTGGATTTGTAGACAGGAATGAATTGGCTGCCCTGTTTACCCACCCGTGATTAAGAGGCTGTAATGCTGTTAATCTATCTCATAGCTGGATTACTTTTTAAAAATACAGAAAATAAGTCAAACAGTCTGGAAGCAGGAAACAAAAATCCTTCTCTGTCCCTGCCTCAATTATTCTATAAAAGCTTTTTTTTTATTTTTGGTAGTATAGTTGACATTTCTCTGCGCAAACCTACGTATACTTAGCAATCTTCTCTCTTTTCTGTGGAAATTAGCAGCGTGCTACACAGAGTGTTAATATAGTGCATTTATAGTATGTTCTGCTGGCAAGGGGATTGGAAAAGTGCTCTCAAGATGTCACCTACTGTGAATCAGGCCATATGCATGTTAGCTACCATTGCTGTATAGAGATGGAAAATAAAGAACTTTGTTATTGATGGAGTGCAGGAAAATACCAGTTACTTTATTTTGGGGTACAAAGTATTGAAATAAACTTAGGAATTTCTGCACTGAAGTACAAATGACTCTTTAATTGTTTACTTTTTAAATTGCTAACTTTTGCATTGCATTTTTTACATCCAGGTACAGGGTCAGCTGTACCTAGATGAAGTGCTGTCACTGAAGTTTTAAATGATTTTTGAGCTAATGCAGGGGCAAGTAACTCGCTGTTACTGATGCTCTAATTTGGCTTTGAAATACCCTGCTGTGGCAGTGGCTATGCATCTCATGGAAAAGTGGTCATTTCTGTGAGAAAGGCACAGAAAAGAATAGGTCTAAAGAGCAGGGCAAGGAAATAATTAAAACTGGTAGTCCTTAGAAGAATATGGGCAAGGAGGAATGTGTGAATTACTTGAACACAGATACAGAGAATATGCTGAGGAATTTTAACTTGCAGATGAAAATATTTTCAGTTCTTCATATAAATTGCCATCAGATTTTTCTTAAGTTCTTGTGTATTTGCTTTCTAAAAGTGCCCTCTCCAAGTAAGGCTAAAAACTCAAGACCGTGGTAAGCGCAGAACAGAAGAGCCACAAATGCAGCATCAATGCTACTATATTTTTAATACGTTTATTTGTGTGGAATAGATCCATAAGGACAGATCCAGCAGCTGTGAAAAGGGAATGGAGTTGTGAGCATGTTTGATCTTGAAATTTGGTCTTAATTAAAAAAAAAAAAAAAAAAAAATCTTCATATTACTGAAAGTATTTAGCCGAGGAGAGTAACAAAATCTATACCAACTGTGCTAATTCTATAGCACGAAAGCCCTATAGCTAACACAGTAGTGGTTGAGTAAATCCAAGAGTCCATAGGCTGAAATATTTACATATGAAGTGCTCAAGCAGTGTTAGTGAAATAAAAACTGTAGCAGTGTTTTGTTTTTTGGAACATCTGATATTGGAGAAAGGGTTGTATTTGCACTGTAACTTATTCACTGTAACCCTAGTTCAGCCAAGTATTTGCTTATGCTTAAATTGTTCTTCAGGAAAGCATTTAAACAGATATTTGACTTCAGTACGTGGAGTTATTCACGCTTGCTGCTGAATTAGAGCCATAAATAGCTTACATGGCTTTAATTCAAAGGTAAAGTCTTTCTTCACTGGCTCTTCTCTTGGTTGTAGGTAGATGGGCTCAGCAGCTGCCTGGGAAGCACAGCAATTGAGTATGGGAGTTTGTGCCCTGGCATTTAGCCTTCCAAGGTGCCCTGGATTAGCTTGAGTGGTCCCTAAGCTCATGAGCTGGAACTTTTTTTTTTTTTCCGGATTAAACCTAAAGTGAGGGTGTTTTGCAGCACTGTAGCTTTCCAGCTGATGTGCTCCAGATGTGCTCCACCAGTGCTTTGGGCTCAGGACCCAACTAACTAGAAGTACACCCCCCACCCCCACCCC